>JAKCPI010021157.1:0-18423 GCA_023213315.1 Euborellia annulipes
TATTTATTAACCAGTGAGGTTGCATTGGATAGGTCTATAGAGCGAACAACAACAAATTGGGAAGAACAATTTAAATTTTGAACATGTACTGGGAGGCATAGTTCAGACTGTATAATTGTAGAACTTGAAAAATATATTAAATTTTTTTTTTTATAATTTAATATCTTTTTCGATATCTGAGGCCATTTAGACCCAGTCTCTATTTATTTCAATTGGTTGGTAACCAATTTACTTTTTCGCTTGGGGCGGGATGTAAATCTCCGGTCTTTTGGTACCAGATGCTAATGCTCTACCTCATCATAAGAGCCCCCGAGCCTTGGTGTAGTAGTTAACGTGTTCGCCATTTGTACCAAGGGTCGCGGGTTCGCATTCAATCAATTTAAATAAATAGGAACCGAGTCTAAATGGCGGCTTAGATACCGAAAAAGACCTTAAATAAACAGAATAAATCAACATAACATCATTGTCAATGTTTTAATCTCTCGTTTTGAAACATTTAAGTAAATTGAAGGGAGAAATCCTAGAGATACAAGATCCAATAAATTAAAAGAAATCATAAAGAATTTCATCAACAGCAGTGGGTAGTGAATATTGGGGTTTAAAACCCTCTCCGCAAAAATTTTCTGTAAATACCCTAATCAAACCTAACATATCTGATTGTGAGTCATAAACAAATATCAATGCAAAATCTATTAATATGTATCTCTGACTATAGCACCATAAATAAGTTTCCTCATATTTCTTGTATAGTCAATGTATTTAACATGTCGTGAACACAAGAAACCATTTTGCTCCTATACTTTGCATGAAAAAAAAAAAATTTTTTTTATTTAATATAATAATAATCAAAATTCTATAAATTACTTTGAAATAGGTTAAGTGGAATTTGTAAACTTTAATAATTTTGGACAGAAACTCCTCAAACTACACTGATTATTCGGCAAGGGTGTAGGACCAAATGAGTTGATTTCCTAAAATTTCGAAGGCACAAAGGCTCTTCTTCTTCTTCAGAGGAAGCTCATTTTACACTCCGCTAACATTACAATAACAGCCAAGGTTTTTTGTATCCAAGAAAGCCATTTGTCTTCGGTAACTCTTGAGAGCATTTTCAAGAATTCGCTAACTCTTGAGAGCATTCTCAAGAGTTACTGAAGACAAATGACAAAAGACAAAAAAGACAAGTCTCTTGAGAGTATTCTCGAAAGTTACAGAAGACAAATGGCTTTGTTGGATGCAAAAAACCTTGGCTGTTATTGTAATTTTAGCGGAGTGAGCTTTCTCTGAAGAAGAAGAGCCTTCGTGCCTTCGAAATCTCATTTGGGAAAATAAAAAAATTTTTTGTTTTTCCTTCCTACACCCTTGCGGGAAAATCAGCGTAGTTGGAGGAGTTTCTGTCCATAATTCTCTCGTCATCACTCATTAAGCTTTAATAATTTTGTTTAACCGATGTATTTGATATTATTTAATCTTAAAGTAAAGCAACCTTTATGCTACTATGCCTCCCCGAAAATATTTTGCTTGTAGTTGTAGCTGGGGAAGTAATTATAATGAAGGGATGGAAGTATCAGCCAAAATTGGATGCACCAGGTTCAATAAAACTCCCAGAATAAAACGTTTCGGCCTACATTTATTGGGCCACCATTTAACCTGAAACTTCTTATTATTGAACCTGGTGCATCTCAATTTGGCTTCATACCTTCATTATAATTTTTATTTTTAAATAGATATACGGGGAAGCCTACTACTATAGAAAGGAAAACTTTATTACAAAAGAAATAACTGAAAACAACTGATAATAACATAATAACATCTCCTGGGTATTACTTCCAGTCTGGAAAATGCTGAATTAATGAGAAAAAATGAGAGAAGGGGAGATATTTTTTACAGTCAAAAAATAGGAGACAAAATAGCTGTTGTGTTCTTGACTCAAACCATTTATAGCCAGTAGCAGCACTTAGTTATTTTTAGAATGATGAAGGAAGAGAGGATGTCAGCCAAAAGAAGCCTCTATCGAATAAAAATCTCCAATCAGAAAACGTTTCGGGTTTAATTAGATAAAACCATCATCAGTTCTTTAGAGCTGAAATGAGCATAAATAATAATTGTAATACAACAACATAAAATATTTTTTAAATAATAAAAACATCAGATCTTACATTATTGGCAATCTCAAGATGCACACCATTGAGATGCAGATAGAGTTGTTATATATAAACATATACAAAATTATATAAAAAATACAAAATTTGCATATCAGTTGTAAGATGGTTTTATCTAATTAAACCCGAAACGTTTTCTGATTGGAGATTTTTATTCGATAGAGGCTCCTTTTTGGCTGACATCCTCTCTTCCTTCATCATTCTAATTGCTGAACAGCCACTTCTATTATCAACATCTTAGTTATTTTTTCCTACCATCTTTTATATTTAATTATAAATAAATGGAATCTTTTTGTTTCAGATTGCAGGACACTAAAGCAAGATGGCTTCTTCCATCATCTCAGTGGCTCTCCTATCCTTCTTCTTGGTAAGCCTTGCGGCTGGAGAAGAGTGTGGAGAATATGTTTTCTGTCCGGATGATGCAATCTTTTTTAACTACACTGGCGAAGTACCAATTAGTGTTCGAATTTTTCGTAAAGAAGATTTCATTTTAGATGATTATTTTTTTAAAACTCGAGGTCTACATCGAGCATTGAAGATTGAAATCATAGAAACGAAAATCACTTCAATTTCGCCACTTGCATTTGCCGGATTGGAGGATCTATATTTGGTCTCGTTAGTGGATAATGGTCTCACTACCTTCCCAAATGATGTTTTTGTCAATAATCCACAATTAAGGAAATTGACAATTCAAAAAATCCTGATTTACAAGTGAGCAATATTATTGTCAAGAATGATGGTCTTGATGAGTTAATTTTCAATGATTGCTCATTGGGTGGAAAATTGACTTCACAATCATTCAACGGAGTGCCTTCATTATCCTTTTTGAACATATCTGGAAATCATATTGAGGAGCTGCCAGATTTTGTTTTCGATGAATTGGGAGAACTGGAAACTCTAGATATCTCTCGGAATGAATTGACCAGAATATTACCTGGATTGTTTGTTAATCTAACATTAGCTGATTTATATCTCTCTAAAAATCCACTCAGTGATGTTAAAGGAATTGTTTCAACAGGATTGATTAAATTCGATCTATCCTATTGTAAACTCGAAACAATCGATGAACAAACATTTGAGGGATTTCCAAATTTAATGGATTTGAACTTGAAATTCAATCGGATTCAAAATGTCTCTCCTAAAGCCTTTGCCAATTTACATGATCTCCAAAATTTAGATATGTCCGACAACCATCTTAACAAACGATTACCTAATAATTTGTTTGCTTATAATGTTGCTTTAGAAACATTGCGTTTAGCTGGCAATTTAGATTTGAAAGAATTTGGCTCTTTTGACGCACCCATGGATCATTTATATTTATTAGATATCAGTGGATGCGGAATTGAAAAGCTCGTGGAACTTAAGAGATTTCCATCCGTCGCCCGATTGTTATTAGCTAACAATTCGCTTGATTCTATTCCCGAGGGAGTAATCAATCCACATGTTAAAGTTTTAGATCTTTCTGGAAATAAATTTGATAGAATTGATAGGATCAAATTTCCACGACAATCATTTCTTACACAACTTTTATTAGATCGAAATCCTCTTGAATCAGTGAATCCATCAGTTTTAGCGAGAACCTCCATTCGATTGTTGTCATTGTCAGATTGTGAATTGAGGAAACTCTGGACAGAGAGAAACGCAATTCTTAAAAATATTAACCATTTAGTTATTACTAATAATCATATTAAATCGTTATCAGAGAAAGATATAGAAATTCTTCCGGGATTAAATTCAATTGAAATTTCTGGAAATCCGTTAGAATGTGACATTGATTTCAAAAATTTTATTACTTATATAGAAACCCATATGCCTGAAGAGTCGAAATTATTTCTTAAAGATATCTGTGGAGTATATTCAGAAATAGAGATAGATGATATTCAAGCAAACAATAGGGATATTCTAGTCAATAGATTGGGAGATTTGAATGTCGAGGAGGAATCAGAAGAGCAATATAATGAAATCACTGGTGCTTATATTGGAGAAACGTATTCATATATTTGGCCAGTTTTGTTGGCAGCAATTGTGACCTTCATATGTGTCCTTTCAATGGCAATGATTGTTTTTATTTTATTACGGTATATGCGACAACGACAAATTCCACAAAGAATTATGATTGGAAATCGACCAAGCTATCATCCATTAAGAGAGGAGATGAATATACCAACAACACCAGTGAGTACACGAATTGACATCAAAGGTGTTTACCCTAATGAAACATACAAGAGTACAACATATCATCATTCAAAAATTACACCTACTTCGTAAAAAAAAAAAAAAAATGGATCTGGATAAAATAAAATTAAAAAAAAAAATTGTAATCTCTAAAATCAATTGAAAATAAATTTTGAGAAATCTTTCGTATTTGAATTTGTGCAGTTTTTACTTAATAGCTTTATTTTAATATTTTATCCTTCCAAACAATAATAAGTATTATAATTTAAAATTTCTGATTATAATTATGGCTGTTATTAGTAAAAAAAAAAGACTGTATATTGTATTATGGAAATACCAACTAGTTTTGTAAATATAAACAGGTTAGCTTGGATTATTATTATTAATATATTTAAGATGTACTATATATAATATTGTAATGTATATTTTAGATAAATAAATTAAATAAGGGTATATATCTTTTTTTTTTTCTTCCTCTGAGCGCTTAAAGCAAGAATGACTCATATACCGTATATAAGCACACCTATAAATAGAGAAGTGAATGAAATGAGGTGAACGAGGTGGGAGGTAACTTCCTGATTCATCAGACAATAACGAGAGGCTAAAATTCAAACTCACTTTTCAAGTGAAATGAAACAAAAAGTTGTCACAAACAATTGGCTTTTAATTATTGACTGACAACCAAACATCCTGTTTAGGTGCGCGTCTCGATGTGCTAATTTTGGAAGTTTCCAGCGGCCACAATTTTGTAGATACTGACCTCAAATTTTTTTTAAATTAAAGCTATTTAAAATATCTACAACTTATAGAAGCCCTTTTTTTGATTTTCGAAAAAAATTTTTTTTTTTTTTTTTGATTAATCGCATTAAAAAAAAAAAAAGGAGCTCTATAAGTTGTAGATAATTAAATTAGTAATCATTGTATTAAAGAATAATTAATTTTTTGCCTTTAATTAATTAGCTGGAAGTTCTAGAATGAAATGGGAAAAATCCCTTGTATTCCTATGGGGAAAACTAACGCCATCTCTTGCCGCCTCGAGTAACTCGGTAATCTATAGTGATCTAAACGTTTTTCGAGACGCGCACCTTAATACTGTATAAAATATTCAGAAATCTAAAAGAAGGAGCAACGTTTAGGGACAATCTTCAAAATAAAAATACAATCCTTCTCTGATAGTTAGTTATCAATGTAGAAATGGTTAAAATTAAAAGGCTAAGGCCTTGAAGTAATGACGGCAAGCTTTTGAATTAATTATCCAAGTCCTAGTTCATTCAAAACATCACCCAAATTTTTTATAATTAACTAGATTAGCTACTTATAGTGGAGTAAAAGGTAAGAGAAAGTTGTGTGCTGTGCGACCATCACACCAGATTTTTTATATTAACCCGTCTTCTTGAAGAGGTTGAAAAAAAAACAACCCTCGTAAATGAATTGGATACTAGAATTTAGCCGAAACCGAAGACGTCTGCGATTTTTGTAAATAACAACATACTGAGAAAATAAATAAATATTTTAATGATTTCTCCACTACAACTTCCATGGCCTACTCATCTCTACAGATTGAAATATAATTTAAAGCTGCTGTGAAGGTGATGAACTTAACTTTTAACGAAACTTTTTAGTTTAGTCCAGTAAATTAACAATCAAATACACATAAACGAGTAGATCTATTCTTGGACCGCTGAAGAGGGTGTTATAATCAAAGAAGACAAAACAATTTTAAAAAATTAAATAAGATTTGGTGGCTGTGAACGTAATAGATTTTGATAGGGCAGGTTCAGCCAAATAAAAAGCCTTTGTATGCTTCTCGACTCCGGAGACGTTATATGTACAGACAGAGACGTTATATGTACATTTTGTAGACGGACTGAAGATGAGACATTAAAAATATCTCGAAACGTCTCCGGAGTCGAGAAGCATATAAAGGCTTTTTATTTGGCTGAACCTGCCCTATCAAAATTTAAAAAATTATCTTGATTTATTTTTCAGAGTATTTTGGCTTGGATGACAAGTATGGGCAATTGGACTTGTTTCGGCTAAAAAATGCCGTCATCAGAGCCATGAACTGCAATCACAAGAATTCAATTGCAATTTTTATACAAACAAATACATCAACATGACATAAGATCTTTCATTTTTTAGGGTTTTTTGTAACAAAAATTTCTGATTAAACATTCTTGAAATTAATACAGTTTTACCTCTTAACTAAACTGTTGAATTACACATTATGAATCGCCCAAAACATACGGAATTCGTTTTTATTAATATAAAATATCTTCATCAATCTGAAAGATTATAGTTATTTGATAAATTTTAAATCATTATAAATTCACAAAATCTGGTGTGACTGGCGCACAGCACACAACTTTCTCTTACCTTCGGTAATCGAAAGTTGTGTACTGTGCTTGTCTCACCAGATTTTTTGTGTCGACATGTATTTAGTTTCCGACAGTAGGGTACATTCGATTTTCAAGATGTAAAATTTATAAGTATGACAAAATATTTATATTTTGTTACCATGGCAACCATTTCTCCTATCTTTTCTATGGAGTACAAGAGTAAAGTGGTCTTCAGAAGATTTCAATCACAAAATGAGAATATACATTTTATAGAGAATCTAAAAAATAATTGATTTTTGAATTTAAAAAAAAATCGTTGGAGCAAATTTTGAGAAAATCGAAAAAAACTGAAAAAGTGCGTCAGTAAAGTACTAGTACTTTTTGGTCGATTTTGTTCAAAAGCTTCGTGTCACGTCCCATGGGGGTGCCTAACTTAAATATAAAATTTCAACCTCCTAGCTCTTTTCGTTCTTGAGATATTTTGTTCACAGACAGACACACACACACACAGACAGACAGACCATGTCGCGAAAACCACTTTTTTGGATTCAGGGGACCTCAAAACGTGAAGATCCATCAAAATCTCGACATCGAATTTTTGACATGAATCCAATACTTTCTCTCTCTATATATATTAACATATATATAGAGGTAAGAGAAAGTAATAAAATACACTGAAAAATGAAAGATCTTATGTCATGTTGATTTATTTGTTTGTATAAAAATTGCAATTGACTTCTTGTGATTGCAGTTCATGGGTCTGATGACGGCATTTTGTAGCCGAAACGAGTCCAATTGCGCATACTTGTTATCCAAGCCAAAATACTTTGAAAAATCAAGATAATTTTTTAAAATTGTTTTGTCTTCTTTGAATATAACACCCTCTTCAGCGGTCCAAGAATAGATCTACTCGTTTATGTGTATTTGATAAAAAAAAAAAATTATTTATAATAATTGATATCCATTTGATTTAAATAAGTTCCTTTCGACTGTTTGGGATTAGAATCCACACCCTTGCTGTAAGATTAACTCTTTATGAAGAATGTGAAGAATTGACGAGATGTGTTGTAGAGGAAGGAAGCCTCAATAGAATAAACAAACTCCTTAAAACAAAACGTTCCGGCCAAATTTATTTTGCTATCTTCAGTTGTCTCAGTTATATAAAAAAAATCTGGTGTGACTGGCGCACAGCACACAACTTTCTCTTACCTTCGGTAATCGAAAGTTGTGTTCTGTGCTTGTCACACCAGATTTTTTGTGTCGACATGTATTTAGTTTCCGACAGTACGGTACATTCGATTTTCAAGATGTAAAATTTATAAGTATGGGAAAATATTTACATTTTGTTGCCATGGCAACCATTTCTCCTATCTTTTCTATGGAATACAAGAGTAAAGTGGTCTTCAGAAGATTTCAATCACAAAATAAGAATATACATTTTAAAGAGAATCTAAAAAATAATTGATTTTTAAATTTAAAAAAAAATCGTTGGAGCAAATTTAGAGAAAATCGAAAAAAACTGAAAAAGTGCATCAGTAAAGTACTAGTACTTTTTGGTCGATTTTGTTCAAAAGCTTCGTGTCACGTCCCATGGGGGGTGCCTAACTTAAATATACAATTTCAACCTCCTAGCTCTTTTCGTTCTTGATATATTTTGTTCACAGACAGACAGCACACACACACACACACACACACACACACAGACAGACAGACCATGTCGCGAAAACCACTTTTTTGGATTCAGGGGACCTCAAAACGTGAAGATCCATCAAAATCTCGACATCGAATTTTTGACATGAATCCAATACTTTCTCTCTCTATATATTAACATATATATAGAGGTAAGAGAAAGTAAAAATTTAATTTTACATTAAAAAAAAAAAAAAAAAAAAAAAACTTAGGTCGCAGTCTTTTTGGAAATAGATTTGTTAAATAAATACTGTCCAAATCATTCAAAAATTGTTTATGCATCGTTACGATATAAATAAATAAAATACAAGTATGGTTACAAAGCCTGAAGCAAATTGCGAAATGCTTTTGTTTAATAAATTTTCTTCATTTATATATAAATTCTTTCTTTTTTTTTGCTGATCGAAAATTTTTTAAGAGAATCTATATAGTATTTATTTTTAGATAAGTTAATTATTTTAAATCATACTTGTATCTTATTTGATTTATTTATTACGTAACCATGCATAGATTATTTTGGAATGATTTGCTAATGGACCGAATTTATTTAAGAAATCTATTTCCAAATGACTGTAACCAATACATCAATTTTAAAAATGTTTTTAATTAAAAAAAAAAAAAAAAAAAAAAAAAAAAACTTAGACCTTAGTGATTTTGGAAAAATAAATATTAGATCCACTTAAAATTTTATATCAGCAAAAAAAAAAAACAAATCTGGTGTGACAAGCACAGAACACAACTTTCGAATACCAAAGGTAAGAGAAAGTTGTGTAATGTGCTTGTCATACCAGATTTTTTGTGTCGACATATAGTTAGTTCCCGACAGTACGGAACATTTAAGTTCAGTTGTAAAATTTATAAGTATGGGAAAATATTTATATTTTGTTACCATGGCAACCATTTCTACTATCTTTCCTATGAAATACTAAAGTAAAGTGGCCTTCAAAAGATTTCAATGGCAAAATGAGAATATACATTTTAAAGAGCATCGAAAAAATAATTGATTTTTGAATTTTAATCAAAATCGTTTGAACGGATTTTGAGAAAATCGAAAAAAAAAAACTGAAAAACTACATCAGTAAAGTACTAGTACTTTTTGACCGATTTTGTTTAAAAGCTTATTTTCACGCCTTAGATCCCCTAGGGGTGCCTAAATTAAATATAAAATTTCAACTTCCTAGCTCAATTCCTTCATTCTTAAAATTGAACACACGTCCACAGGCAGACGATGTCGCGAAACCCACTTTTTTGGATTCAGGGGACCTCAAAACGTGTATATCCATCAAAATCTCGACATCGAATTTTTGACATGAATCCATTACTTTCTCTCTCTATATATTAACAAACGTATATAGAGGTAAGAGAAAGTAATAAATAAACCAGACAAAATAATCAACTTGTATGGACCTAATTGTTACTCGTAACTTGGATTAGCTTATTTAATTCCTTTGGTTGAATCATCATCTCCTACTTAAATCTTGATTAAAATTTCAAGATGAATGGAAACACCTTGTGTATAAAAAAGCTTTTTTTTAATTCACTGAAAACTTAGGAAATTTTATAAAGCAATTTATCATCATCGCTCATCCCTGAGTTTGAAATTTCACCTCGAAAAAATAAATTTTTTTTATTTTTAACCAACAAGGTCAATGTCGCTTAGGTTAATCTTTAAAATAAATTAAATATAGGTGAGGTATAAGTTATCTTCTTAATATAATTTATATCAGAGGGACATTTATGGCTTTATGGAAATGAATTGCGTAAGCAAAATATTTATTTATTTATGAGACAGGTAGGCAGGCGTTTTGCATTCGCGTACTAAGAATGAAGGCGCAATTCATAATGGAAGTTATCCAAAAAAATTAAGCCTGCACATGTCCTTCACACTAGGCACCAGGTATATCATCCTTTGAGAAAATGTTTTTCGTTCAAAGCCAAAATGTCATACAAAAGGCAATAAGTAAATAAATTCAAGATTTTTAATCCAATTGCTTTCCACTCGAAATAAAAAGTGCATACGTGCCTGATAGTAGTCTATATATTATAAGTACCATTTATTTAAGAATATTATCATTCTTATCAAAGAGTAAGAAGTTCTAATTATAAAATTTCTTTTTTAATTTTTAACTTTCTATAGATCTTAAAAAAATAATCTGGTGTGACTGTCGCACAGCACATTACCTTCGGTAATCGAAAGTTGTGTGCCGTGCTTGTCCCACCAGATTTTTTGTGTCGACATATATTTAGTTCCCGACAGTACGGAACATTTGAAGATGTAAAATTTAGAAGTATGGGAAAATATTTATATTTTGTTACCATGGCAACCATTTCTCCCATCTTTCCTATGAAATACAAGAGTAAAGTGGTCTTGAGAAGATTTCAATGGCAAAATGATAATATGCATTTTAAAAAGAATCTAAAAAATAATTGATTTACGAATTAAAAAGCTTTTTTTTCTCAAAATTTACTCTAATGATTTTGATTAAAATTCAAAAATCAATTATTTTTTTAGATTCTCTTTAAAATGTACCATCTATTGCAATAGTATTGAGAATAAAGCCCGGGAGTTAGGCGGCCCAAATGGTACACGTTCACTAATATATTAAAAAGATAAATTTTTATGGTAATAAAGGCCGATTGCCCTATTTTCTGCTTTGAAAAAGATATTTCTTAGACAGACCAGCTGTCATTTGGGCTGCCTAACTTCCGGTCTTTATTCTCAATACTATTGCAATAGATGGTATATTCTCATTTTGCCATTGAAATCTTCTGAAGACCACTTTACTCTTGTACTTCATAGGAAAGATAGGAGAAATGGCTGCCATGGTAACAAAATATAAATATTTTGTTATTTGGGTGGATAGCGTGCTAACCTTCTACACCGAGGGTCGCGGGTTCGGATCTCAGGCAGTCCGATGAATTTATTTAAGCCATTTGGATACCAAAATATATATAGGCCTAATTAATAAATAATAGTATCATTTAAGTCTTATATGGCCTGAATTGTCGAGAAGACGGTGTGTATGTGTATGTGAATGTGAGTATCAATAGGAAAAAAGTGTGAGTGTTTTTAAAGAAAAAAAAAAGAAAAATATATATATCGGTGGAAACTAAATATATCTCGACACAAAAAAAGTCTGGTGTGACAAGCACAGAACACAATTTTCTCTAACCAATGATAAGCGACCAGTCACACCAGATTTTTAATATTATTTTTATACCTTTCAAGTTGGATATGTTATGTTATAAGGATGTTTCTTATCAGACACACTCAGATAACAAAAACAAATATAAAAGCTTAAACGATAAACGAATGATATGAGAAAGGGAAAATTTAATTCATAATCATCATTTAAAATAAAGAAAGTTTGCATTAGAATTGTAGATTATTTACCATTATTATTTGATAAAATACCAGTAATATTTTCATTTATGTATTTTAAGAATAGAAGACATACGCGTGCTATGAACTGTATATTCCTATCAAGTGTCTTAGGTCAGTCAAAAGGAAGAATTTAAAAAAAAAGGTTTCCAAATTTTTTCGAAAAGACAGCTGATTTTCATTTTCAACTTAACTGGTATTTTCAACTTCAGTTCAATTTTTTCAAAAAAATTAATTAAATTTTGAATAATCGAATCACCCTACCCGAAACGGTATGGGATCATTTAAGAAATGTTTCACACAACAAGTCTTTAAAAAAATAGGCCGCACACACAAATAGTGGGCGCCACAAGTGCCTTCAGTTGCAAAAAAAGATGATTTATTTATTTTAAAAATTATGGTTTGGTTGACTAATCTCAAGGCTCCAACCTCCAGCAGATCAGGCACTTGTGGCGCCCAATGTACTTGGGATCAGGGATTCACATCCCATCTCAAGCGACACTTTAGAAGAGAAAGATTCTGCCAAATCAAAGGATCTAAATGTCCACAAAATCAAACAGATGAAACTTGACACGTTCCATCTGTTAGTTTTTGTGTTCATTGAATTACTAAAAATCTGGTGTGACTGGCGCACAGCACACAACTTTCTCTTACCTTCGGTAATCGAAAGTTGTGTTCTGTGCTTGTCACACTAGATTTTTGTGTCGGCATGTATTTAGTTTCCGACAGTATGGTACATTCAATTTTCAAGATGTAAAATTTATAAGTATGGCAAAATATTTATATTTTGTTACCATGGGAACCATTTCTCCTATCTTTTCTATGGAGTACAAGAGTAAAGTGGTCTTCAGAAGATTTCAATGACAAAATGAGAATATACATTTTATTGAGAATCTAAAAAATAATTGATTTTTGAATTTAAAAAAAAATCGTTGGAGCGAATTTAGAGAAAATCTAAAAAAAACTGAAAAAGTGCATCAGTAAAGTGCTAGTACTCTTTGGTCGATTTTGTTCAAAAGCTTCGTGTCACGTCCCAGGGGGTGCCTAACTTAAATATAAAATTTCAACCTCCTATCTCCTTTCGTTCTTGAGATATTTTGTTCACAGACACACACACACACACACACACAGACAGACAGACCATGTCGCGAAAACCACTTTTTGGATTCAGGGGACCTCAAAACGTGAAGATCTATCAAAATCTCGACATCGAATTTTTGACATGAATCCAATACTTTCTCTCTATATATATATTACATATATACATAGGTAAGAGAAAGTAAAAAACAAAAAACTGGTTTTTGAATTTGATAATTTTTTACTTTCTCTTACCTATATATATATAGTGAGAAAGTAAGATTCATTACAAAAATTCCATGTCAAGATTTTGATAGATATACATGTTTTGAGATCCCCTGAATCCAAAAAAGTGGGTTTCACGACATGGTCTGTCGTGTGTGTGTGTGTGTGTGTGTGTGTGTGTGTGTGTGTGTGTCTAATTTAAAGCATGAAGGAATTGAGCTATGTGGTTGAAATTTTATATTTAAGTTAGACACTACCATGAAGCGTGAAAATATGCTTTTGAACAAAATCGGCCAAAGAATACTAGTACTTTATTGATGTACTTTTTCAGTTTTTTTTTTTTTTTTTTTTTTTCGATTTTCTCAAAATTCGCACCAACGATTTTGATTAAAATTCAAAAATCAATTATCTTTTAGATGCTCTTTAAAATGTATATTCTCGCTTTGCCCTTAGAATTGTTTGAAGCACACTTTACTCTTGTACTTATAGGAAAGATAACAGTGTTAGGAAAGAGAAATGGTTGCCATGGTAACAAAATATAAATCTTTTCCTTTGGTTATACATTTTACATCTTGACTTCTAATATATCGGCTAACTAAATATAGGCCTATTTCGACACAAAAAATCTGGAGTGACAAGCACAGAACACAACCTTCGATTACCGAAGGTAAGAGAAAGTTGTGTGCTATGCGACAGTCACACCAGATTTTTTTTAATCGACAAACCCTAGTCTCTGCCGCCCCGAGCTCCGGAAACCCGAAACCCGAAATTTATACTTGTGAAAAAACCTCTGAAAGAGATGTTGAATATCAGTTTGGTTGACAAGAGGAAATCAACACCTATCTAATGATACCACAACGAGGCAGTGTGAAAGTTCCCTTCACGATTTCTGACCTTATCCACAAAACAACGCAAATAAACCGAATTTTTATAATCAAAGAACAAGGAAAATGTACGTATACCTATATCGCCAAGATATTAGAATGTCTAGTCAAAAGAAAGAAACATGGTCAAGGTTAGGTGGAGTTATTCACCCGCTCCGTTCCCCTCCCCCTACCTTGCACTTTCTCACCTACTTACATTATAAACTAAAAAATAGTTTTTTATATTATAATGATATTTACAAGTTGTAAAATATATATATTTTTTTTAATTATACATAGTTCTTTGAAAAAGTATTATTTTTTCTTAATCAGTGTGTGTCATATCATGATAATTTTCAAAAAAAAAAAAATAAATAAATAAAACAAATAACTTATTTCAATTTTATTTCAAAATTTTGAAGAAAAACTTTTCAAATTGACATTTCTTTGGATTCCTATTTTAATCAGGATCAATATTGCGCAAAATATTGTATAAAAAGTTAGCACATTTATTAGTAATCCAGTGATCTTATTTCCTGTCTTATACCCCCCCCCCCACTCCCCCTTCCTTTGAACGGAAAAAAAATATTAGACCGGACAAAAAAGCACAAAAATATGGAAAGTGTTTAAAAAAGCATAAAAATGTTGAATAAGAAGTCGTTTAATAAGATTAAAATTTGATAAAAAGAATCACATAAGCAAAAAAATCTGGTGTGACTGGCGCACAGCACACAACTTTCTCTTACCTTCGGTAATCGAAAGTTGTGTTCTGTGCTTGTCACACCAGATTTTTCGTGTCGACATATATTTAGTTTCCGCCAATATATTAGAAATTTAAGATGTCAAAATTATAAACATGGGAAAATATTTAAATTTTGTAACCATGGCAACCATTTCTCCTATCTTTCCTATGAAGCACAAGAGTAAAAGTGTGCTTCAAACAATTTTGAGGGCAAAACGCGAATATACATTTGAAAGAGCATCTAAAAAATAATTGATTT
The DNA here is from genome assembly GCA_023213315.1 of Euborellia annulipes. Taxonomy (NCBI): domain Eukaryota; kingdom Metazoa; phylum Arthropoda; class Insecta; order Dermaptera; family Anisolabididae; genus Euborellia; species Euborellia annulipes. The sequence continues at coordinate 14,911 of JAKCPI010021157.1, forward strand.
TTGAATTTTAATCAAAATCGTTAGAGCGAATTTTGAGAAAATCGAAAAAAACTGAAAAAGTATATCAGTAAAGTACTAGTATTCTTTGGCCGATTTTGATTAAAAGCTTATTTTTCCGGTCCCGGGAGGTATTTAACTTAAATATAAAATTTCAACCTCCTAGCTCAATTCCTTCATGCTTAAAATTGAACACACACCCACACACCCACCCACATACACACACACAGACAGACCATGTCGCGAAAACCAGTTTTTTGGATTCAGGGGACCTCAAAACGTGAAGATCCATCAAAATCTCGACATCGAATTTTTGACATGAATCCAATACTTTCTATATATATATTACATATATACATAGGTAAGAGAAAGTAAAAAGCTTTACAAATAGCTTTCAACTAAATTATTCTATTACGAAATGTTAAAAAGGACCAATATAGGAAAGAAAAAACGAAGATCCGCCGGAGGCGGGCCTGCGCCAGAATCGGCGGGGAGGCGTTCAAGAGAGCGAAGGCGGGATTTACGCAGTTGCCGAAGGATTTTTGCTTTACGTGAACGTTTTTTGCTGCATAATGTTTTGAATTATTTTTACAAAATTATGTAAATATTCGTAAAATAAGTCCAAATAAGCACGAAGGAGGACAAAAAAAAGAATAAAAATTCAAAAATAATACACATAGTTTTGCGTATCTATCTGGTTGTTTATAAAATTCAGCAATAAGCATTTTCCTTAAAACCCTGTTTTTACTTTCTCTTACCTATGTATATATGTAATATATATATAGAGAGAAAGTATTGGATTCATGTCAAAAATTCGATGTCGAGATTTTGATGGATCTTCACGTTTTGAGGTCCCTGAATCCAAAAAATCTGGTGTGACTGGCGCACAGCACACAACTTTCTCTTACCTTCGGTAATCGAAAGTTGTGTACTGTGCTTGTCACACCAGATTTTTTGTGTCGACATGTATTTAGTTTCCGACAGTAGGGTACAATTGAATTCAAGATGTAAAATTTATAAGTATGGGAAAATATTTATATTTTTTGATACCATGGCAACCATTTCTCCTATCTTTTCTATGGAGTACAAGAGTAAAGTGGTCTTCAGAAGATTTCAATCACAAAATGAGAATATACATTTTATAGAGAATCTAAAAAATAATTGATTTTTGAATTTTAAAAAAATCGTTGGAGCAAATTTTGAGAAAATCGAAAAAAACTGAAAAAGTGAATCAGTAAAGTGCTAGTACTCTTTGGTCGATTTTGTTCAAAAGCTTCGTGTCACGTCCCATGGGGGTGCCTAACTTAAATATAAAATTTCAACTTCCTAGCTCTTTTCGTTCTTGAGATATTTTGTTCACAGACACACAGACAGACAGACAGACAGACAGACAGACAGACAGACAGACACACAGACAGACCATGTCGCAAAAACCACTTTTTGGATTCAGGGGACCTCAAAACGTGAAGATCCATCAAAATCTCGACATCGAATTTTTGACATGAATCCAATACTTTCTCTCTATATATATATTACATATATACATAGGTAAGAGAAAGTAAAAAGTGGTTTTCGCGACATGGTCTGTGTGTGTGTTCAATTTTTAAGCATGAAGGAATTGAGCTATGAGGCTTTGAAATTTTATATTTAAGTTAAACACCCCGGGACCGGAAAATAAGCTTTTAATCAAAATCGGCCAAAGAGTACTAGTACTTTACTGATGTACTTTTTTTAAGTTTTTTTCGATTTTCACCTCAAAATTCCCTCTAACGATTTTGATTAAAAATTCCAAAAATCAATTATTTTTTAGATGCTTCTTTCAAATGTATATTCTCGTTTTGCCCTCAAAATTGTTTGGAAGCACACTTTATCTCTTGTTGCTTCATAGGAGAAAAAGATAGGAAGAAAATATGGAGTTGCCATGGTAACAAAATATAAATATTTTCCCATACTTATAAATTTTACATCTGAATTCAAATATTCCCCTACTGCCGGGAACTAAATACATGTCGACCAAATTATCAGGTGTGACAAGCACAGTACACAACTTTCGATTACCGAAGGTAAGAGAAAGTTGTGTGCTGTGCGCCAGTTTTACCAGATTTTTTTTTTTACTCATAATATTATTTACAGAGCATCCATAGACCTCTTTCGGAAAATCAAATGAATTAGCCATTTGGGTTGGTCCTGAACTTCAGTGAACCAAAAACGAATTAACCACTACCAATTGAACAAACAAAAGAACTAGAAAAATAGGGAAAACAGCGGAGTGCAGCTAATATTATTTGACGAGACAACGTCTTTAAATGCAGCATTCAGCCTGCTAGAGAGGCATGCACGGAAAACATGGTGTTGTTCGTTATCGGCTCGAATAACTTCTCTGTCTTAAGACGTTTCAGATTTGATTGAATATTAATATCGAGCTGAACAAATAAAATAGAAAAATTTCCTCTTTTTCCTGACTCATTACAAATCAGCTATAAACCAGATAAAAAAAATGGGGATTGACTTCCCCGAAATTTTTCTCGTATATTCTTTTGGAATTACGTCTGGAAGTGTGTGTGAACACGATTGCTTAAAAACCAAAGCAGCTAGATCGATAAAATTTGGTAAATGCTCCTTACACTAAAATTGTAGATTTCTATCCAACTTTGGAGTAAATACGTCACTTGGAAGTAGTACTTTACCTAACAAATGAATTTGTTTATATTTACATGTTTTTTTAATCACACCTGTATGATTTTGTTTTGATTTTCTCTCCAAAATTAACTAAAAGTGTCTTTTCTTCTGTATTTCAAAAACTATTCAGTTTTGGGAAAAATATCAAAGAATAAGAAAACTTTTTAAAATTGAGTCTTTATCATAATATAACAAAGAAATTGAAAATTCTCAAAATTTCACGAAAAAACTTATTAAATAAAGTACTACTTCCAAGTGACGTATTTACTCCAAAAGTTGATAGAAATCTACGATTTTAGTGTAAGGAGCATATACCGAATTTCCAAACCAATCTAGCTGCTTTGGTTTTAGGTAATCGTGTTCACGCACACACGGACACACACACACAGACATAATGCCCAAAATGGTATTTTTGGATTCAGGGGGAGGTCTAAAACGTGGAGAAACATCAAAATCTCGAAAGTCAAATTTTTTTACGATGCTACAATACTTTCTCTTTAAATTTATACGAGAAAGTAAAAAAGACCTGCTTCTTCAAGATAGGTTAGAGGCCCTACATTCTCTACCCATTAAAGGGCTTGAAATTATTATTATCGATGTAATTTATTATGAAAATAAAATATTACGTTATTTGATGATATCATTCAAAATTCGAAGTACTATAATACTACGTAATTAAAGTGTAAAAAGTATTTTAAGTAAATATAAGCCTGTTATTTATTTTAGATAATTTATCGACCTTTTTTTAGTTTATCAAATATAAATATTAATATATTTGATAAAGCCAACATTATTGTTCTCTAGGAATAATAGTTATCAACAAAATCTAAGCCCTCG
>JAKCPI010021158.1:0-19139 GCA_023213315.1 Euborellia annulipes
TTTTTTAATGTTTAAGGTTTTTTTGGTATTGAGGACATGTAGGCGCCGATTAATTGGTAGCAATTGAAATAAAGTTTTTCGGATGGGACAGGATGCTAACCTTTGTCCTCTAGCACCCAAAGCTAATGCTTGATCTTTAAGCCACAAATCACGGGCAAAAAAAGTGTCTTTTTACTTTACATTTACATTTAAATTCTGCCATTTGTGTTGTCTACCTTGCAGGATCGTATTAATGAATTTCTAATTCTTTAGTAAAGAACAATTTTTGATGATTTTTTTTTGGAGGGAGGGGGGGGGGTTGTTTTATAAATTATTAGATACTTTTTTAACATATTGAATGCCTATACTTATAATAATCCAAAAGAAATTAATTTTCATTTATTGTATAAAAAGTTTATAAACTTTAGATTTTGATTATCCCTTGATGTTTTTGAAAGATATTTATTATCTTACTCTTTTCGTCTTTTTTTTTTTAAATAATATAACAGGTTTTCATTAAAACAGATATAAAAATTTCCTCTTATCTTTTACTTTATCCTTAAAGTTTACTAACTTTACTTTTAAATATTTTTCGATAATTTTTATAGAGATATTTCGAGCAATAGAATTACCAAAATAATTTTTTTAAAGGGTATTAAAAGCCCAAAAATAAAGGGATGAAAAATTGTGTAGTCTTTGTCAAAGTTTTTTAAGCCTCTCTCGATCTAATGCCAATTTTTTTTTTTTAGTGTTTTTATTTATTGAAGGCTTGTCGAGAGTAAATTATCTAATCTTGGATAAAGAGATTGTGGGACTTGTCAGGTTTTGGTGAGTATAATTTCTTGAATATCCAGTTATACGAAAAATATTATGACAGTGTAATAATTTTTCGGTTAATAGTATTATATAATTATTTTATTTAATATTAATTTTTAATTATTAATCAATCTAAGGCATTAAATTTTAATCAAAAAATTACTAATTAATTTCTTTTTTCATGTTTCTTTTGATGTAATTACTCTCCCCTACCTTAAAACGCGAAAAGAAAGATGGATTCTTTCCCTTTTTCTTTTTTTTTAAGGTAAGGGAGGATAGAGAGAGAAGAGGGAATTGGACAAAGGAAGAAGAAGCTTTGAGTGATTCCTTTCAAGTTCATTTAGAGATGACTGGATATTTTGATTTAAATATAATCAGTATTTTAACCCCTGCGCCTGCATCTGTCTGTCTGTTTGTGTGTTGTTTGTCGGTGTGCGTTCTGATGAAAAGTGAATGTAGGCTTTGAAAAGAAGGGATGGCTTTTTTATTATATGAAAGAGAGAAGTGCGAAACACTCGCTGATCAATGGGTCAAAAAAGGAGCTTAAAATTAAAAAAAAAAAATAATCAATTACTAAAACTTGAGATAATCTCGGATCACTTTTTATTTTAACTAAAGTGGAGTCAAAAAAACTTTTGCATTCAAATTTATGTTATCCTTATACAACGTTTCGGTCTTTTATTTAGACCATCTTCAGAACAGAGTGAAAACAGAGTCTGCAAAACTTTTATAATTATTCTTCAAAGTACTTTAATTGAAAATTATTTCAAGAAGTGGGCTAATTATTCTGGACGTCTGTTTTTTTCTTTCAGAAGGAAATAAAGTATAATAAAATAAGATTTTGATGAAATAGTTAGTTGATGATTTTCCTATGAAAAGGCAGTTAATGTATTGTATCCTGGTCTCGAACCGGGACATCCAGTTTACCTGTTAAGTCCGTGATCGAGTCCCGTAGGCGCGATATGCCCAAACAAATACAAACTCAATGTAATAAATTAAGTTGGGTGATATATGAAAGCTCAGGGGCCCACATCTTGTGGGTACGTGGATGGCGACCACGAGCTGCCCGAGCTGGAACAGGCAGTCATTCAGTTCTTTAAATGTCTGTTTCTTTTTTAAGGGGTCTCCATTAGGCTGAAGCGCTCGGCAAGTCCAGTCTGATGCTTCCTATGCTTTTCTATATAATTATATATGACAGCGACACCTTAATAAACTCCCATTGACACTGAAGATGGCAACCGTTATGGTACCGAAACGTCTTCCTAGATTAAAGTATAAAGGGGTTCAACAAAACGCTTGTTTTATTCCTCCCAACTTCATTCAAACTCAATGAAAGGGATTAACTTGAATATTTCATAATTGATTTCTATATTATCTAATATTTTATATCGAATCAAAAATTTGATTTATATACCGACTATATTAATATTTCATCAAATATATTAAATATTTAATTAAATAAAAGGGACTGTATCATTTATAAGAAAGTCAAAGATAGAAAAAAGGTAAGTGTATGTGTATGAAGATGACATGGTGTGTAGGGGGTGGGGAGAGGGGGTGGATGTCATGTCTCATCGAAATCCTCCCTTTGATGGATTTATGAAGCTTTGAGTCATAAAGCAGACACGTGCACATCTCGTCTATCTCTCTCTTTCCCTTACTACTACTACCACCTTCTACCCATCCACCTTTGTACATCCCTTCCATCTCCACCATGCAGATAGATGCATGCACGCAACGCACTTGCACGCCAACTCTCTCTCTCTCTCTTTTGTGTGATGAATGGCCGTCGCGGAACGCGTATTGATTTCTTACAGTTTAAAACGCCTTCTGCACGATTTCACCCCCCTCTACACATATATACATACATAGTCAAGATAAAGGAATTTTGAGAAAAATCAAGAATTCTTTTTTTTACCCTTTTGAGTGATTTAAGTGAGATCAAGTTAAGAGAGTTAAAAAAAAATAATAATTCTTATATAAAATATTTTTTTTACAATTTTCTGATTTTCATTAAATTTAAAAATTCTTTTATGTCTTATTTGAAATTATTTTTGAAATGTACATAAAGAACTACATTTTTTTTTTTAAATAAAAAAAAACACACAGTCTTTTAGGCAACTTAGGCCATTTAAGACTTTTTACGATATCCGTTATTTGTAAATATATCTAATGGGAGTCAAGGCATTCTTATTTAAGCCTTTTGGTATCCAATTGGCTTAAATAAAATCATCGGACTGCATGGGATCCGTATCCTCGACCCTTGCTATTCAAGGCAGTCGCGCTACCAACTACACCAAGCCCGAGGGCCCGGAACTACATTTAATTTGATACGCAATATCTAATAATGAACGCAAAAACTACAGAGATAATTAATTTGTTAAAGTAAAAAAAACAAAGTTTAATAAAAATAAAAACTTTTTGTTTTTTAATAGAAAAAAATAATAATCTGACCCGAGAGCTGTGATATCCAGCAATGATACAACTGATTGAGTTTTTCAATTCCAGTCAAAGATCAATTATTTAAATTTAAAGGAAATTTAACATGTTTGCGAGTATGCTCTTTTGTTGATAGGCCAAGCGCTCCTTGGTCCCGGGGATCGAACCCAGGATCGTTTAGGTCTTAGAGAATTTTTAGCCATTTATTTAATATACATAAGAACCACGCATATTTATTTATAACACCGTATTTTACGGAGTCTAAGACGCATCTGAATTATGAAGGTAATTTTTGGAAGAAAATAGCCCGTAAAATACGGTATATCAATTGGTATTCAAATATTTAAAAAAAAAATGGTTGAAACCGAACCCAAGCTCCCTATGTTTATCTGCCGTTGCCACTATTAGCCTCAGGGTGGAGACAACCTTTAACATTTAAAGTCAAGAAAAAATTATCTTTAATTGAATGTGAATAAACATGTAAAGTACACGCGTTTAAATAAATATACAAAGAAATAAAATTAAATAGTACAAAATACAAATTACAAAGAAAAGTTTAAAATATATTTAAATCTACATTTTATCGGTTCATCTTTTTCTTTTTCTAAAGAGAAAGAATGAGAGAGAGAGAGAGAGAGAGAGAGAGAGTGGGCGAAGGACCCAACCAGAGTGTAATGTATTAAAGAAATCTTTTCCAAGGGTTTATATTAAAGTTTATATTAAAGGGAATTTAAGTCACAAACTTATGTTCAATTCTCAAAACATTTACAACAATCTCGCCTCCCAAACAAACAGATGAATAACTAAGAAGTTCTTGAGGAAGCAGAAAAAAAATCAAGTGTTTTTTTTTTTATTTGTTCCCTTCCCCCTCCGCCCACGTAGTCATTGTTGTGTGTGTTAATCTAAACCTGAAAGGAGTCGTTTAATTTAATAAACACAAATACTGATTATTTTTCGCAATCATCCTATACATGAATGTGTGTGCGTGCATCAGTGTAGTTGGTTGAACCGGTCGCCTGACGGAGCGTCATCCGTCAAAAGACAGACAGACGTACGTCTCAGCCCTCATTCCCATCCATCCTGGGCTTTGTGTTCACTCCCTTCAACTTTCCAATTAGTTTTGTATAAAATCAATGTTTTTATTATCAGTATACATACTATTTATACATTTGTTTTTCAAAATCTACACTGTAAAAAAAAGAATTTAAATTTCCGATTTTCATATACTTTCGTGCTTGAATTTCAATATACCCAGTTTGTGAAATAGAATTCATAAACTGGTTTATTAAGTAAAAAAAAATAGGAATCAAATTTAAGTAGTTTAAAAAGTATGATTTTTAACTTCCCGAATGTAAAATTTATAAACAGACATGTAATCATAGGCGTAGCCAGGGGGGTTTGGGGTTCAACCCCCCCCCCCCCATGGAACCAAGCCATGACTAGATATTTAATACAAATTATATTTCACATAGGGTAAGAGAAAGTAAAATATAATAATTTACTCTAGCTAAAAAACAAACCAAAATGATTTATAAATACCCTAAAATAATCTTAAATTTTTGAAAAAAATTGCTTGATCCCCCATCAAAAATTTCTGGCTACGCCAATGCATGTAATAGACTTCATATACAAGTTTATGAATATCCCTTGAAAATTTTCAACAGTGTCTCAGTCTATAATTTATTTTATTAATTAATCTTTAAATTTGTTTATCAAGACAAATTAATAAAATAAAAAGAAAATTAATTGAATGATACTGCGAGTCGAGTTTTTGTTTTTAAGAGTAGTGATTTTGAAAGAAATTGATCTTAATCATACAAAAACGTAATGTTTAACGCTTCCTTTGAGGATCGTCCTCAAACTTATAAATCGATTTGTTGCATTGGCATCGTGCCACTCTTGAAAATGTCTTGAATACTTCCCTTTCTCTAATTTTATCCATGTAAAAGACTATTCTCATTTTTATGAGAAAAACTTGGTTTGTTTTTTAATAGACAAAAATGAATTTAAAAAAAAATTATAAGTCTATAATTTGAATATTTTTTTTTAATTTGCCTTCTCAGCTGCTGAGGCTATTTAGGTTAATTTTAATTTAGATTATATTATATCGATGGATACGATGGTCACCCATCCGAGATTTTGCCGTGATTGGTAATTTTAATATTATAAGAATCCAAAATATCTTGTATAAGTTTAGGTCTTTTAGGGAAGGAAGCTATAGATCCCTTAAAACCCTTACCTCCACCCTCCTCTTTAGACCGGACCTTAAATATCAATAACTCACTTTTTCAATAAGCATCTAGAATTTTTATTAATTTATTCAACTAATTTTCCTTTTCTTCTTTTTATAGCTAATTTATACACATTTCTACTAATTTTGTTTTTACTATTTAAATTATCGAAAAGATATTAGAGCGGGCGCTGGAGGTAGTTGAGTATGCAAAATTTGAGGACCGAATTCTGACAATGGATTTGGGCTAAGAATAGCTCCCAGAATAAGGATCCGGATCTTGCCGGGCCAATTTTTGGTCCAATTTTTTTTTTACCCCCACCCCATAGGAAATCAATGGAGTGCATGCTAAGATGATGTGAAGATTTGCAATTATGGTCAAATTCGAGTACTTAAAACCTCAAACAATGAAAAAACTGTCTTGTAAGCAACTGAGGGGATCCTCTAGAGTCCCCTGAGAAGTACTATCTTGCCACCAGTTGTGGTGGTCCTCTCTAACCCCTTCATCTCTTTTCTCTCTCTTTGTTATAAATTTAAATATACGGCTTTAACATCATGCCAAATTGTGGGGACCGGCAATTATGTTCATAATCCACTAGCTGGTATCCCAATCAATGAAAAATACTATCTTGCCGCCAGCTGCGGTGGTCCTCTCTAACCCCTTTACCTCTTTTCTCTCTCTTTGTTATAAATTTAAATATACGGCTTTAACATCATGCCAAATTGTGGGGACCGGCAATTATGTTCATAATCCACTAGCTGGTATCCCAATCAATGAAAAATACTATCTTGCCGCCAGCTGCGGTGGTCCCCTCTAACCCCTTCATTTCTTTTCTCTCTCTTTGTTATAAATTTAAATATACGGCTTTAACATCATGCCAAATTGTGGGGACCGGCAATTATGTTCATAATCCACTAGCTGGTATCCCAATCAATGAAAAATACTATCTTGCCGCCAGCTGCGGTGGTCCTCTCTAACCCCTTCACCTCTTTTCTCTCTCTTTGTTATAAATTTAAATATACGGCTTTAACATCATGCCAAATTGTGGGGACCGGCAATTATGTTCATAATCCACTAGCTGGTATCCCAATCAATGAAAAATACTATCTTGCCGCCAGCTGCGGTGGTCCTCTCTAACCCCTTTACCTCTTTTCTCTCTCTTTGTTATAAATTTAAATATACGGCTTTAACATCATGCCAAATTGTGGGGACCGGCAATTATGTTCATAATCCACTAGCTGGTATCCCAATCAATGAAAAATACTATCTTGCCGCCAGCTGCGGTGGTCCCCTCTAACCCCTTCATTTCTTTTCTCTCTCTTTGTTATAAATTTAAATATACGGCTTTAACATCATGCCAAATTGTGGGGACCGGCAATTATGTTCATAATCCACTAGCTGGTATCCCAATCAATGAAAAATACTATCTTGCCGCCAGCTGCGGTGGTCCTCTCTAACCCCTTCACCTCTTTTCTCTCTCTTTGTTATAAATTTAAATATACGGCTTTAACATCATGCCAAATTGTGGGGACCGGCAATTATGTTCATAATCCACTAGCTGGTATCCCAATCAATGAAAAATACTATCTTGCCGCCAGCTGCGGTGGTCCTCTCTAACCCCTTCACCTCTTTTCTCTCCCTTTATTATACATTTAGATGTACTGTCTTAAAACCATGCCAAATTGTGGGGACCGGCAATTATGCTCATAATCTACTACCTGGTGTATTTATAATAAAGGGAGATAAAAGAGGTGAAGGGGTTAGAAGGGACCACCGCAGCTGGCGGCAAGATAGTATTTTTCATTGATTGGGATACCAGGTAGTGGATTATGAACATAATTGCCGGTCTCCACAATTTGGCATGATGTTAAAGCCGTATATTTAAATTTATAACAAAGAGAGAGAAAAGAAATGAAGGGGTTAGAGGGGACCACCACAACTGGTGGCAAGATAGTATTTTTCATTGGTTGGGATACCAGCTAGTGGATTATGAACATAATTGCCGGTCCCTACAATTTGGCATGATGTTAAAGCCGTATATTTAAATTTATAACAAAGAGAGAGAAAAGAGGTGAAGGGGTTAGAGAGGACCACCGCAGCTGGCGGCAAGATAGTATTTTTCATTGATTGGGATACCAGCTAGTGGATTATGAACATAATTGCCGGTCCCCACAATTTGGCATGATGTTAAAGCCGTATATTTAAATTTATAACAAAGAGAGAGAAAAGAGGTAAAGGGGTTAGAGAGGACCACCGCAGCTGGCGGCAAGATAGTATTTTTCATTGATTGGGATACCAGCTAGTGGATTATGAACATAATTGCCGGTCCCCACAATTTGGCATGGTGTTAAAGCCGTATATTTAAATTTAAACAAAGAGAGAGAAAAGAGGTAAAGGGGTTAGAGAGGACCACCGCAGCTGGCGGCAAGATAGTATTTTTCATTGGTTGGGATACCAGCTAGTGGATTATGAACATAATTGCCGGTCCCCACAATTTGGCATGATGTTAAAGCCGTATATTTAAATTTATAACAAAGAGAGAGAAAAGAGGTAAAGGGGTTAGAGAGGACCACCGCAGCTGGCGGCAAGATAGTATTTTTCATTGATTGGGATACCAGCTAGTGGATTATGAACATAATTGCCGGTCCCCACAATTTGGCATGATGTTAAAGCCGTATATTTAAATTTATAACAAAGAGAGAGAAAAGAGATGAAGGGGTTAGAGAGGACCACCACAACTGGTGGCAAGATAGTACTTCTCAGGGGACTCTAGAGGATCCCCTCAGTTGCTTACAAGACAGTTTTTTCATTGTTTGAGGTTTTAAGTACTCGAATTTGACCATAATTGCAAATCTTCACATCATCTTAGCATGCACTCCATTGATTTCCTATGGGGTGGGGGTAAAAAAAAATTGGACCAAAAATTGGCCCGGCAAGATCCGGATCCTTATTCTGGGAGCTATTCTTAGCCCAAATCCATTGTCAGAATTCGGTCCTCAAATTTTGCATACTCAACTACCTCCAGCGCCTGGTCTATATATAAGATCTGTATAAATTTTATTTATTTATTTATTTTTTGTTAATATTCAAATAATAGTATATTGAACTAATTTTATTTTTAATAAATGAATATTCAAATATTTTTTTTATCAATATTTATTGAGTGAAATAATTAACATTTGTAATATTATCCGTTTTATTTATTTATTCATTTAAATGTTATTAAAAATCATTACTTGTTATTATAAGCTTATCAGATATATTTTTTAATTTTAGAATTATAATTACATTTTAGAATTTAAAAATGTGAAACTATCCGGTTATGGTTTACTTATTTTCCTTAAATTTACGGGACTCGAATTTATTTTATATTAGAAAAACTCCAGAAGGCTATTCCAAGAAAGAACGCTGTAAGGAAAAGGTGACAAATGGAACCACCCCTTCTATAGGATCTAGATGGTTAGAGTCAAGGGCGGATCCAGAGGTGTTTCTCGGGGGGGTAATCTGGCGTGACTCGTCGCACAGCACACTATTTTTTTTTAATTTCGGTAATTTAAAAGCGCATTCTGTACTTGTTTGCCAGAATATAATTACACATCAAATTTTTAAGTATTAATTTTAAAAATTTTACATTAAAAATAAATTTTTTTGCGAAAAAAAGGTATTTTTTCGAATCTCGGGGGGGGGGGTAATTACCCCCTTTACCCCCCCTTGTATCCGCCCTTGGTTAGAGTGTATCATTGGAAGTGATCTTCTTAGGAAGAGAAAGTGTTTAAGTGGGGGGGAAGATTTCTATTTAAAAATTAAATAAATATAAACCGATTGCATTTGTTATAGTGACCTTGAAAGGATATTTTATATCATAGATCATGTTTAATTAAAAAAAAATAATTGTGATCGTCATTATTTAAATATAAAAGAATTATCATAATTAAAATTAAAGTTTGCAATTTCGTCGAAAGAGAGAGATGGAGAAGAAGGGTGGGAGGCTATAAAGTTGGTTGGAATTTATTATGCTTCGAGTGATCGACTGGCAGGCAGGAAGGTCATGAGTCAGCCAAGCCGAGCGCGAATATAATTCAAGGAAAATTCTGATTAGCGAAATGAAGTATGGTCACAGAGAGAGGATAACTTTGTCCGTCATAAATCTTGAGATACAAAAGGAATTCGTATATAATGTTTTAAGGTTTGATTTATTTATCGGATATTGCCGCTCTTAATCAATTAGAATGTATGACGTAACGAGCGGACCGGCCGCAGGGGCGGGAATCAAAGGGATGTAAATCAAAGGCAAAGGTGCAGAGGGGCTTTTTAGGTCCTCCGGAGACACAAATCACGCCAATTGTCAGAAGAGGGTTCCTCCTCTGTATTGCTATAAGTTAGAATTAGTTTGCGCTGTTCTCGGCCCATCTCGGAATAAATAGACGCTCGCGCGAAAGGGCAGCTGAGCGAAGGGGATGATTTAAGGGACTCGCGCTACGTTCACCTTGGGTTGGACCTACAAAAACAGGGGGTGAGAATGCCCCCGGGGGAGATTTATAGATCTAGGCCGGAGTGACATCACGGCGCGTTTAATTATAATACTTTATTGCCCAATAAATCAGACGTTAGGGTCCCCTATAGCTTTGAAGGACTGCGCTCAATTCTGAGACGTACTTTATGAGCGGATTATGCATTATTCCCGGGGTTTTTATTCGCGAGCGGTGCGCGCGCGCCAGGGGGAGAGTTTCGCCTCTCTTTTTCTCTCTCTAACTCTCCCGGGGGCATTCGTCACAGAGCCAAGCACGCCTCCAACCACCCCCAAAGCTACCGCCCCCACTACGCCACCACTACCACCGCCGCCGGGGCCGAGTGGACCTGCCGGCGTCGCCTCGAATCGATCGCCGTCTTGGGGGTGACGAGGGTGACGGAGAGTGACGGAGCCGTCAATCCGCTCGCCAACGACAACACGGCACAGAAACACCCAACACCCAATTCCCTCACCCTCTTAACTACTCAATAAACACAACCTGCCAATTGCATATTCACACCTGGCGTCCACTAAATTAAGACTGGTTTTATTTCTCTTATTTCTATAACGAGTCTTATTATAGTCGGTCTGTCCTTTAATCTCTCGTTTCAGCCCCGAAACTTAAGAAAAATGATAAAAGAACAAGTTCCAGAAAAACAGTTCTATTCACTATTAGACCTTAGAAAAAAAACTGGCCTAGTTTAAACTGATATTTGATATATTATCATACTAATGAAGGTTTGAACCTTTGGTCCTTTTGAAAATCATTTCATAGAGTTACTTTCACTTAAATACCATAATCTAGCAACATATAGTCTGCTGAGTATCATAGTGGCGGAAGTACGAAATTTAACAATTCGAGAAAAGACGTTTTATAGTTTTTAAAAACATACATTTAAATAGCCGGGCAACAAATGAATAGAAAAGAATGGAAATATATTTTCGCTACTTTGGCACTCTAAAGAGAAGATGTTTTAAGGTAACAACGTTTGGTAGGCTTAACTCAAAAATTGAATTTATCGGACTTTCGCCACTATGATTCTCAGGAGGCGATATTCAAAATGTCTTTACTTTATATTAAAGTTTGTTTTCTACGGGTGAATCTTTTTTGTTTATGATAAATCATAAGAGAACAGATCTTATCTTGGAAAATTTTGAATCATTTTGAAACAATCAAGAACCAAGACTACTAAAATAATTTCAAAAATTTGCTTGAACAAGCCAGTAATTTTTTCAGAAAAAAGATCAATCAATTTTGAATATAAATCTGATTGAAATTTTGTAATTTTGATAATGAATATAATTCTCTTTTTTCAAAATATCCAAGGAATTATCATTAATTTCAGAGAATTAGAAGGTAACAAAATCAGGCGGGAGATTTTTGAATTTGAAAGAGTCATGATGGCATTAGGTTTCGTCTTGAGGTCTATCAGATATCTCTCTCTTATTCTCTCTCTCTCTCTCTCTCTCTCTGGCTGATCAATCTCGTCCCTCGTAGGCTTTTAGCCCCTTGTGACGTCAGCCTGTCCCTTGTTGCTGATTGACCATAAATCGTCAGACGGACGGACAGCCGAATGGGAGATAAACGGGTCGAGGGACAAAGCACAGAGAGAGAGAGAGGAGAGCGTAAATCATCTCTCTCTCTCCGTGGGAGCATGTCCACCTGGCAGGACCTACATTGATTGGCCAACTCCACAATATATATATATATATATATATATATATATATATATATATATATAGTCTATATATATAAATGGTAGTAGTGTGTTGGTATGGTGCCGACTCTTGAATCTTGTTGACTATCCCATGCGAAATATTCATACTTGAATGAAGCTGGGGGAAAAAAAAGTCATTCACTTAATTTATTATAAGTGCCTTTAAGTGAAAAAAAATGAGCTAATATAAAACGGGTGTGTTTTTCTTTACAGCCTCTCAAACAATCATTTTTTTTTTTTTTACAAATGATGAAATCATTAAAGGATATCATCTCTGTGAAAAGTGACGAATTTAATGAAATTTGTTTTTGTTTTGACAATTTCAAATTTCTAAATCAGTCAATATAAAGAAGATAGGCTATATGAGGAAATTATTTTAGAGAAATTAATTCTAAAGTTATTCCAATCTACTATAGTATAGAAAATAATTCAAATTTTATGGCTTAAGTCAAGGGCGGATCCAGAGGTGTTTCTCGGGGGTAGAGGGGGAGGGGGGTAATCTGGTGTGACTCGTCCCACAGCACACTATTTTTTCTTAATTTCGGTAATTTAAAGGCTCATTCTGTACTTGTTTGCCAGAATATAAATACAAATGAAATTTTTAAGTATTAATTTTTAAAATTTTACATTAAAAATAAATTTTTTTTTTAAATCTCGGGGGGAGGGGGGGGTAATTACCCTCTTTACCTCCTCCCTTGTATCCGCCCTTCGCTTAAGTATAGACTATTTTAATCGATAAATTCAAATAGGAGTGCGTAATGTTTCTATTTGTATCAATATAAAGTACTTCGAAATTTTAAATTCCCTATTTATATTTTAAACTTGTAATTTTCTAATAGTACTACTATATTTGTACTACTCTTCTTCCACTATCTCAATTCCGCGGCACATCTTTATTTACTTGATTGTAAACTTATTGCCTCAACAACGTGGGAGGAATGGCTGGATTTATATGAAATTCTTTTATCTATATTTATTAAAGAAAATCTTAATTGTATTTTTTTTTACAGCTAGAATTTTAAAGAGAATATGGAAAAAAATTTAAGTCATAGGCCTATTTTGATTTGGTTTATGAAGTTGGGAATAGCCTACCTAATATTGTTGACGTGACCAAGGTCTTTAAATACACAGGTTGGCCAGAAACTAGTAAACAAACAATTTTCAGGTCACAGTTTTTGATTGGTCCACGTCATGAAGCTCCTCCTTGCTTATATTTTTCTATTTGGCAGCTTTGTTGACTGCCTATAACCTAGTTCACATTCATTTTGTTTTATTTGCAAATTGTATAGTTTCGGACTAAACTAATTTAGACCCTGGTATTTATACTGCTTTATTAATAATATGCTGGGTATAAATTTTTATCAATTGTTTGTTTCGAACGATTTTTTTACAAAGGGAGTAGCTCCATGACGTCACTCTCTTGAAATGGAAAAAATGTAAACAAACCGAGTTTGACCCCCCTGGACGTGACAACGTTTTACAAATCATGTGTTTTCAAAATTTGGTTAACCTTATTTCTTATAAAATTATATAAATTTGAAATTGGAATAAAAGATTATTTTAAAGAAATTAAATCAAAAGATTTTCCGATCTATAAAATTATTAATAATAATTATTACAAATATATTTTATCATTTAGGCTCAGAGGTGACATTTAGAGGGAGGGGGTGTTTAATCTTTTAATCTCTGCCAGCAATCAAGACTCCTTCTTTTGTAATTATTTTTATCAAAATATTTAAAAATTAGGCCTACATAAAAATAAATACAGTATAAACTTGATTTTTTGGAAATTCAAGAAAAAGTTTGCACCCCCCCCAAATAAAAGTTGAAATGACATCTTATTTAAAAAAAACTTCCCTTTTTTTTATTCATGAGAAAATAAATACTTAATATTAATTTTTCTTATAATTGTAAACATAAGAAAAGAAATTACTGTGGGAACAAACATAATTTCTATTTAATTATTTATTTTTATTTTTATCCCTAAAAGAAGGGGAGAAAAAAATATTTTTTATTCTAATTATATGTGTATATACATAAAATTTCGACTAAAAATATATCTTTCATTAATTTATAAATAAATTTCGATTAAAAAAAAAAAAAGAAAATGACATTTTTCATTAATTTAATAGGATATGGAGGAAACAAACATAAAAGGAGAGAATAAAAATAAAATAACTGGCGCCCATTAATGTGCTAATCAATCAAAAAATGATTGGTTTTCAATATATATATATAAAATGCCGCTCTCTCTCTATCTCTGTCTCACTCATGGAGTGGAGAGTATTGTTACAAATATGACATGGAGCAAGTGAGAGTCTCGCGTGACAACCAATAAGTCACGGCGACAGCAGATGATTGGCAGCTGTATTGGCAGCCGTCGACGAAATCATCGACGACGACGACATCTGTGAGGGGGCGATTAAAAAATACAACCAACGCGAACTTTTTAATTGCTACTAGTAAAGAAATATTTTTTTTTTTTATAAATTGGTTCTAATGCCTTAATTATTGGGCCGTAATCACATTATTTTTGATATTTGAGATAGTTGAAAACCAAAATTTCATCAAGTACGTCAGTGTATTTTATAATTAAACAAAAACAGAGCAATAAATCAAATCACTGTTGAAACTGTTATTAATTATTCGCTTTTAAATTATAACTTTTGCATTACACATACTATAATTATAGAGTTAATATATCAATATTAGTTTTTTTCTAAGAAGAGATGAAATATTTTTAATAAAGAAAAATAAATTTTCTTATTTTTACTACTCAGGGGCAGTGGCGTATTCAGGGGGGCCCAGGGGGCCGGGCCCCCTGAATACGCCAAAACAAAAAAATACTTATTGTTTTCCCTAATTTTTTTAAAATAATTATTTTATTAACTCTCATAAATTCTAAAATCTAAAATAATGGAAAAATCTTTAATATTTACGAATTTTGTATTAAAATTATTTTTTATTTCAAGAAAAAAATTTTATTTTGTTTTTTATTTATAATTCTTATATTATCTAAAAAAAAGTTTCTCCACTTTAAGTTTCGTGAAAATGAGGGGGGGGAGAAATTTTTATGTTCATAAAATTTTTGGGCCCCCCCCAAGCAGAAATCCTGGCTACGCTACTGCTCAGGGGCATCTTATGCATTAATCCCCTGAGAAGTATGGGTGTTTCAATCAAGGTATACTCCAATTTTTCATTGTTACACAAAGCAATTTATAGCTGTGATGTTATATTATTAATAAGAGGGATATGAAATGAGAGATTCAGCTAAGTTTTTTCTTTTCTTTATTTATTCAATTCGCACAGCTGACGTTTCGGTCCCGTCTGAAGATGGTTCAAACACGGGACCGAAAAGTCAGCTGTGCGAATTGAATAAATAAAAAATGAAAAAACCTTAGCTGCATCTCTCATTTCATATCCCTCTTATTAATAAATTTTCCATTGGTTATTTAACACTTAAAATGTTTATTAAATTTTGGGTTTTTAAAATTTTTTTTTCAGTTTTTTTTTTTTTTTTAATTATTTGAAAGTGTTCTTTACCCCCCTGAGTAGGCATTGGGCCTTAGTCTCTGGGACTTACGAAAGTAAATATTTCTTAATATAAAAAAAATATATTATTATATTAAAAAATTATTCCATTAATTTTTATTTAGATAAAATGATTGAAGTATCTTTGAAGCAAATTTATTAGACTAGGATCTTTTTTAAAAATCCTAATTAATTACAAAAAATACAAAAATTCCAGAAAAAATTAGAATATTAAAAATAGAATAACGTGGACATTAATTCTTAATAAAAATAGACTTTTTTTTTTGATAGTAAGAAAATTCCAAAACGGTCCTATTACAGGTACACTTATTGAATGTGTAGCCAACCCTTTATTTTTTAGTTTATTTTGCCCGTTTGGCCGGTGGCCATTGGGCTAACCAACTCTTTATAAAATAAATTAACTTTTCTTAGTGAAAATAATACGATAACATTTGTATTAATAAAAATTATTACACAAAAAAAGAAATTAAAAATTTTTCATATAAAATTCATTAAATATATCCGGTATCTTTGTATCAAAAAAAAAAAAAAAAAAAAAAATATTTTACAATATCACATTTTCATTTCCGTTGATATATTTTAATTAAAAAAATTGACTTATAGATGTTTTTTTTTATTATTGGTTCCATATTGAAAAAAAATAATACAAGGTGAAGAGAGAGAGGTATACATGAAATAAATATACATATGGATAGATAAAATTGTTATTCTGGAGCAGATGTGACCCTCAAGGTTATTATAAAATTTTTGTTATTTTCACCCCCACTCTCTTAGGATGTAATAAATAATAATAAGTGCGGTCATTCAATTTCATAAAAATGATTAAAACTTGCAAAAGTTTATTTTGATATTTCCTGTCGTTTGTCATAGTCTTGGCTACACTTTGACTGTCCATGTGTGTTCGTGTGTGTGATCCTTGTTCTTCTTACCCATTAACCAAAAGTATCTCGAACGGTGTTAAAGAGAGAGATTTTAATAGTATGTATGCCTAATGATTAATTAGTAAGGCAGCCAAGAGGCCAGCCGGGCACGTGACGGATCCGATGATGATGATGATGATGACAAAGAGAGAGAGAGAGAGAGAGAGAGAGAGGGAAAGGGCGAGAGAGAGAAGCAGGTGTGCGTGAGCGAAATTAATTCCAATGTGGCAAACATCAATGCTGCTGACGAACAAATTCATGTGCTCCACTCAGCCATTTCGCAAACAACTTTAGCCCAATATCGCTTTATTATTATCAAGCCGAATTTATATTTTTTTCATTCTCTTCTTTTATTCGAGTTGAAAACAAAATTAAAAATATACATTTGTGTGTATAATATTTATATTAACAAAAAAAAAAAATCTTTCAATTAAATTAGAACGATAAAAATCAGTGATTATTAAAAAAATAAAAAATAAAATAAGATGACCACTGTATGTTTTATGTGATTATTTTCGATGGATGGCAGCAGATTGGAAATAGCAACAAGAAAAGAAAAAAACTTTAAAGTTTAAATAGATAAACTAAATAGTTTATCTATTTAGCCTCTTATTGCTGACGATGTTTTGCTCGTGAATTTCGACCTTCGTCAGGAAAAATGGAAGAAACAGTGTCTTGAAACGTTATTTCCAATCTGGCAGCAATTAATACAAATCAATCTCTAAAATTTGCCTTTTCAGTAAAATATGAATTTTTTATTAAATTTGAGAAATTTTATTTATCATAAATATGAGTATTTATTTTTACTTTCTCTTTTTTTTAAGCATATATAGAAACATTTATAGTCAAAAAATTCGAACTCCAGATTTTGAAAAAGAGTGTTTTTTTGGAATTTTGGTGCCTACTTATATGTGTGAAGAGGATGAATGAAATTTGGTATGTCTTAAATTTATAGATATTTGAACTTTTGGAGTAAATCCATCTCTGGCTAAAATGTATTAAAAGTTTTACTTAAAAAATCGTATAAAAAGAATCTATCTCTAATTAACTTGATTTTAATTTTTTTATCATTAAAAGATTTTAATATGGTACTTGAAGAATTATAAACCCCAACTCAAAAAAAAAAAAAAAAAAAAAAAAATTGATTTGAAGGACTTAATTATTGTTAAAAATGAGACGAAAGAGAAAATATCTAATTTTATATTTGGAGGTTTACTTCTTTTAAAATCATAAAATGGAGTTCACGATAATTAAACAAAGTATTGTACTTTATTATATAAGAATTTTATTACCAGGCAACTGTTGTGTGTCTATTCTCACAGTTTCAGTCTGAAAAGGACCAACATCAGGCCTTCAACATACATACTACTATTTCAAACTTCATGTAACATTGGGTTAATTTTACATATTCTTATTCTTTAAAATACAAAGAAAAAACATTACAATTATGATTTTTATTATTTTATGATTAGGCCTACTGACAATATTGTTTTTATTTTGTTCAAAATATTATATTATAAATACAATATCTTCGAACAAAAAAAAAAAAAAACAATATTGTCAGTAATCATAGTAATCATATAAAAATCATAATTGTGATGTTTTTTCATTGTATTTTAGAATATGTAAAATTAACCCAATGTTACATGAAGTTTGAAATAGTAGTATGTATGTTTAAGGCCTGATGTTGGTCCCTTTCGGACTGAAACTGTGAGAATAGACACACAACAGTTGTCTGGTAATAAAATTCCTGTATAATAAAGTACAATAATTTGTTTAATTATCGTGAACTCCATCTTATGATTTTAAAAGAAGTAAACCTCCAAATATAAAATTTAATTATTGCTACCAATTTAATTTACTTTAATTAGTATTTGGGAACCCGGCTATATTTCCTAAACTCTCACTAATATCTTATGTAGCGTGCAAAATTTTTTTTTTTTCGATCGCTTACAAAGTAGAAAAGATCATACTTATATATAATTGCCTTAAACCCGTGTCCGATGTGTGAAACAACCAATCAGGCCTCAGGGATAGCGCTGATTGGCGAAATACAGAGAGGGCGGAGCCGGAGAGGCAAATTCAAATTTTTTTTAACCAGGAGAGATATCAATTTGGTTTCTTCCCTAAAGCCTTCCCTTGATAAGAATCTAAATTCGTTGTTTCAGAGTTTTTTTTTAAATTCGGCAGCCCCCCCCCCCCCCGAAATTATTAATTCTTCTATTTCTTCAAATAAAAATATGCTTTTTTGGATTTAAAATTCTTCAATGAATATCTATCAAGGGATTTAAAAGTTTAATTATTTTTTGTGTAATTGCCCCCCCCCGAAATTTTTAATTCTTCTGTTTTTTCAAATATTAACATGCTTTTTTGGATTTAAAATTCTTGAATGAATATCTATCAAGGGATTTAAAAGTTGAAAGATTTTTTGTGTAATTGCCCCCCCCCGAAATTTTTAATTCTTCTGTTTCTTCAAATATTAACATGCTTTTTTGGATTTAAAATTCTTCAATGAATATATATCAAGGGATTTAAAAGTTTTAATATTTTTTGTGTAATTGCCCCCCCCCCCGAAATTTTTAATTCTTCTATTTCTTCAAATAAAAACATGCTTTTTTGGATTTAAAATTCTTCAATGAATATCGATCAAGGGATTTAAAAGTTGAAAGATTTTTTGTGTAATTGCCCCCCCCCCCGAAATTTTTATTTTAAAATTCTTGATTTTTTTTAATAGGCCCCTGTCCGCCTGATTTCATTTGCATGCCCGTTGGCTCGAATCAGTTTATTAAAGGGAAATTTAGGCTTGCTTCTTGCCCGTAATTTTCTCATGGCCTTCAAAACCCAGAGGCCGGGCAGGGCGAATACTCAAATTTTAAACTTGATTCATTGTATTTTCATTTAGGCAAAAATAATATGGGCTTTAAAATTAAGAGAAAAACTACTGAT
The DNA here is from genome assembly GCA_023213315.1 of Euborellia annulipes. NCBI lineage: Eukaryota > Metazoa > Arthropoda > Insecta > Dermaptera > Anisolabididae > Euborellia > Euborellia annulipes. The sequence goes on from JAKCPI010021158.1 coordinate 19,112, forward strand.
CACGTATCGAGACGCCGCCCGCCAGGGC
>JAKCPI010021159.1:0-15488 GCA_023213315.1 Euborellia annulipes
ACAGTTTAAAACGCCTTCTGCACGATTTCACCCCTCTACACATATATACATACATAGTCAAGATAAAGGAATTTTGAGAAAAATCAAGAATTCTTTTTTTTACCCTTTTGAGTGATTTAAGTGAGATCAAGTTAAGAGAGTTAAAAAAAAAAATAATTCTTATATAAAATATTTTTTTTACAATTTTCTGATTTTCATTAAATTTAAAAATTCTTTTATGTCTTATTTGAAATTATTTTTGAAATGTACATAAAGAACTACATATTTTTTTTTTAAATAAAAAAACACACAGTCTTTTAGGCAACTTAGGCCATTTAAGACTTTTTACGATATCCGTTATTTGTAAATATATCTAATGGGGGTCAAGGCATTCTTATTTAAGCCTTTTGGTATCCAATTGGCTTAAATAAAATCATCGGACTGCATGGGATCCGTATCCTCGACCCTTGCTATTCAAGGCAGTCGCGCTACCAACTACACCAAGCCCGAGGGCCCGGAACTACATTTAATTTGATACGCAATATCTAATAATGAACGCAAAAACTACAGAGATAATTAATTTGTTAAAGTAAAATAAACAAAGTTTAATAAAAATAAAAACTTTTTGTTTTTTAATAGAAAAAAATAATAATCTGACCCGAGAGCTGTGATATCCAGCAATGATACAACTGATTGAGTTTTTCAATTCCAGTCAAAGATCAATTATTTAAATTTAAAGGAAATTTAACATGTTTGCGAGTATGCTCTTTTGTTGATAGGCCAAGCGCTCCTTGGTCCCGGGGATCGAACCCAGGATCGTTTAGGTCTTAGAGAATTTTTAGCCATTTATTTAATATACATAAGAACCACGCATATTTATTTATAACACCGTATTTTACGGAGTCTAAGACGCATCTGAATTATGAAGGTAATTTTTGGAAGAAAATAGCCCGTAAAATACGGTATATCAATTGGTATTCAAATATTTAAAAAAAAAATGCTTGAAACCGAACCCAAGCTCCCTATGTTTATCTGCCGTTGCCACTATTAGCCTCAGGGTGGAGACAACCTTTAACATTTAAAGTCAAGAAAAAATTATCTTTAATTGAATGTGAATAAACATGTAAAGTACACGCGTTTAAATAAATATACAAAGAAATAAAATTAAATAGTACAAAATACAAATTACAAAGAAAAGTTTAAAATATATTTAAATCTACATTTTATCGGTTCATCTTTTTCTTTTTCTAAAGAGAAAGAATGAGAGAGAGAGAGAGAGAGAGAGAGAGAGTGGGCGAAGGACCCAACCAGAGTGTAATGTATTAAAGAAATCTTTTCCAAGGGTTTATATTAAAGTTTATATTAAAGGGAATTTAAGTCACAAACTTATGTTCAATTCTCAAAACATTTACAACAATCTCGCCTCCCAAACAAACAGATGAATAACTAAGAAGTTCTTGAGGAAGCAGAAAAAAATCAAGTGTTTTTTTTTTATTTGTTCCCTTCCCCGTCCGCCCACGTAGTCATTGTTGTGTGTGTTAATCTAAACCTGAAAGGAGTCGTTTAATTTAATAAACACAAATACTGATTATTTTTCGCAATCATCCTATACATGAATGTGTGTGCGTGCATCAGTGTAGTTGGTTGAACCGGTCGCCTGACGGAGCGTCATCCGTCAAAAGACAGACAGACGTACGTCTCAGCCCTCATTCCCATCCATCCTGGGCTTTGTGTTCACTCCCTTCAACTTTCCAATTAGTTTTGTATAAAATCAATGTTTTTATTATCAGTATACATACTATTTATACATTTGTTTTTCAAAATCTACACTGTAAAAAAAAGAATTTAAATTTCCGATTTTCATATACTTTCGTGCTTGAATTTCAATATACCCAGTTTGTGAAATAGAATTCATAAACTGGTTTATTAAGTAAAAAAAAATAGGAATCAAATTTAAGTAGCTTAAAAAGTATGATTTTTAACTTCCCGAATGTAAAATTTATAAACAGACATGTAATCATAGGCGTAGCCAGGGGGGTTTGGGGTTCAACCCCCCCATGGAACCAAGCCATGACTAGATATTTAATACAAATTATATTTCACATAGGGTAAGAGAAAGTAAAATATAATAATTTACTCTAGCTAAAAAACAAACCAAAATGATTTATAAATACCCTAAAATAATCTTAAATTTTTGAAAAAAATTGCTTGATCCCCCATCAAAAATTTCTGGCTACGCCAATGCATGTAATAGACTTCATATACAAGTTTATGAATATCCCTTGAAAATTTTCAACAGTGTCTCAGTCTATAATTTATTTTATTAATTAATCTTTAAATTTGTTTATCAAGACAAATTAATAAAATAAAAAGAAAATTAATTGAATGATACTGCGAGTCGAGTTTTTTGTTTTTAAGAGTAGTGATTTTGAAAGAAATTGATCTTAATCATACAAAAACGTAATGTTTAACGCTTCCTTTGAGGATCGTCCTCAAACTTATAAATCGATTTGTTGCATTGGCATCGTGCCACTCTTGAAAATGTCTTGAATACTTCCCTTTCTCTAATTTTATCCATGTAAAAGACTATTCTCATTTTTATGAGAAAAACTTGGTTTGTTTTTTAATAGACAAAAATGAATTTAAAAAAAAATTATAAGTCTATAATTTGAATATTTTTTTTTAAATTTGCCTTCTCAGCTGCTGAGGCTATTTAGGTTAATTTTAATTTAGATTATATTATATCGATGGATACGATGGTCACCCATCCGAGATTTTGCCGTGATTGGTAATTTTAATATTATAAGAATCCAAAATATCTTGTATAAGTTTAGGTCTTTTAGGGAAGGAAGCTATAGATCCCTTAAAACCCTTACCTCCACCCTCCTCTTTAGACCGGACCTTAAATATCAATAACTCACTTTTTCAATAAGCATCTAAAATTTTTATTAATTTATTCAACTAATTTTCCTTTTCTTCTTTTTATAGCTAATTTATACACATTTCTACTAATTTTGTTTTTACTATTTAAATTATCGAAAAGATATTAGAGCGGGCGCTGGAGGTAGTTGAGTATGCAAAATTTGAGGACCGAATTCTGACAATGGATTTGGGCTAAGAATAGCTCCCAGAATAAGGATCCGGATCTTGCCGGGCCAATTTTTGGTCCAATTTTTTTACCCCCACCCCATAGGAAATCAATGGAGTGCATGCTAAGATGATGTGAAGATTTGGCAACTATGGTCAAATTCGAGTACTTAAAACCTCAAACAATGAAAAAACTGTCTTGTCAGCAACTGAGGGGATCCTCTAGAGTCCCCCGAGAAGTACTATCTTGCCACCAGTTGTGGCAGTCCTCTCTAACCCCTTCATCCCATAGGAAATCAATGGAGTGCATGCTAAGATGATGTGAAGATTTGCAATTATGGTCAAATTCGAGTACTTAAAACCTCAAACAATGAAAAAACTGTCTTGTCAGCAACTGAGGGGATCCTCTAGAGTCCCCTGAGAAGTACTATCTTGCCACCAGTTGTGGTGGTCCTCTCTAACCCCTTCATCTCTTTTCTCTCTCTTTGTTATAAATTTAAATATACGGCTTTAACATCATGCCAAATTGTGGGGACCGGCAATTATGTTCATAATCCACTAGCTGGTATCCCAATCAATGAAAATACTATCTTGCCGCCAGCTGCCAACCCTTTACCTCTTTCCTCTCTTGTTAAATATACGCTTATGCCAAATTGTAGAAAATTTCATCCACTAGCTGGTATCCAACCAATGAAAAATAATCTTGCCGCCAACTGCGGTGGTCCCCTCAAACCCCTTCACTCTTTTATCTCTTTCTGTTATAAATTTAAATATACGGCTTAACATCATGCCAAATTGTGGGACCGGCAATTATGTTCATAATCCATTACTCCGGTGCTCCAATCAATGAAAAATATGGTGTTAAAACCAGTACATTTAAATTTATAACAAAGAGAGAGAAAAGAGGTAAAGGGGTTAGAAGGACCACCGCAAGTTGGCGGCAAAGATAGTATTTTTCATTGATTGGGGATACCAGGTAGTGGATTATGAACTTGCATAATTACGGTCCCTACAATTTGGCATGGTGTTAAAGCCGTACATTTAAATTTATAACAAAAAGAGAAAAGAATTAAAGGGGTTAGAAGGACCACCGCAGTTGGCGGCAAGATAGTATTTTCATTGATTGGGATACCAGGTAGTGGATTATGAACATAATTGCCGGTCCCTACAATTTGGCATGGTGTTAAAGCCGTACATTTAAATTTATAACAAAGAGAGAGGAAAGAGGTAAAGGGGTTAGAGAGGACCACCGCGGCTGGCGGCAAAATGGTATTTTTCATTGATTGGGATACCAGGTAGTGGATTATGAACATAATTGCCGGTCCACACAATTTGGCATGGTGTTAAAGCCGTACATTTAAATTTATAACAAAAAGAGAGAGAAGAATTGCAAGGGGTTAGAGAGGACCTGCAGTTGGCGGCAAGATAGTATTTTTTCATTGATTGGGATACCAGGTAGTGGATTATGAACATAATTGCCGGTCCCTACAATTTGGCATGGTGTTAAAGCCGTACATTTAAATTTATAACAAAGAGAGAGAAAAAGAGGTAAAGGGGTTAGAGAGGACCACCGCAGTTGGCGGCAAGATAGTATTTTTCATTGATTGGGATACCAGGTAGTGGATTATGAACATAATTGCCGGTCCCTACAATTTGGCATGGTGTTAAAGCCGTACATTTAAATTTATAACAAAGAGAGAGGAAAGAGGTAAGGGGTTTGAGAGGACCACCGCAGTTGGCGGCAAGATAGTATTTTCATTGATTGGGATACCAGGTAGTGGATTATGAACATAAGTGCCGGTCCCTACAATTTGGCATGGTGTTAAACCCGTACATTTAAATTTATAACAAAGGGAGAGAAAAGAGGTGAAGAGGTTAGAGAAGGACCACCGGGCAACTGGCGGCAAGATAGTATTTTTCATTGATTGGGTTACCAGGTAGTGGATTATGAGCATAATTGCCGGTCCCCACAATTTGGCATGATGTTAAGGCCGTATATTTAAATTTATAACAAAGAGAGAGAAAAGAGGTAAAGGGGTTAGAGAGGACCACCGCAGTTGGCGGCAAGATAGTATTTTTCATTGATTGGGATACCAGCTAGTGGATTATGAACATAATTGCCGGTCCCCACAATTTGGCATGGTGTTAAAGCCGTATATTTAAATTTATCAACAAAGAGAGAGAAAAGAGGTAAAGGGGTTAGAGAGGACCACCGCAGCTGGCGGCAAGATAGTATTTTTCATTGATTGGGATACCAGGTAGTGGATTATGAACATAATTGCTGGTCCCCACAATTTGGCATGATGTTAAAGCCGTATATTTAAATTTATAACAGAGAGAGAGAAAAGAGGTGAAGGGGTTAAAGGGGACCACCTCAGTTGGCGGCAAGATAGTATTTTTCATTGATTGGGATACCAGCTAGTGGATTATGAACATAATTGCCGGTCCCCACAATTTGGCATGATGTTAAAGCCGTATATTTAAATTTATAACAAAAGAGAGAGAAAAGAGGTGAAGGGGTTAGAGGGGACCACCGCAGTTGGCGGCAAGATAGTATTTTTCATTGATTGGGATACCAGCTAGTAGATTATGAGCATAATTGCCGGTCCCCACAATTTGGCATGATGTTAAAGCCGTATATTTAAATTTATAACAAAGAGAGAGATAAAAGAGGTGAAGGGGTTAGAGGGGACCACCGCAGTTGGCGGCAAGATAGTACTTCTCAGGGGACTCTAGAGGATCCCCTCAGTTGCTGACAAGACAGTTTTTTCATTGTTTGGGGTTTTAAGTACTCGAATTTGACCATAATTGCAAATCTTCACATCATCTTAGCATGCACTCCATTGATTTCCTATGGGGTGGGGGTAAAAAAAAAATTGGACCAAAAATTGGCCCGGCAAGATCCGGATCCTTATTCTGGGAGCTATTCTTAGCCCAAATCCATTGTCAGAATTCGGTCCTCAAATTTTGCATACTCAACTACCTCCAGCGCCCGCTCTATCAGGCCTTTTTCTATCCTTTTTTTTTTTTTTTTTTTTTTTTTTTTTTTCTTTTAAAAAGAAAAGTTATTCGAATAAAATAATATATTTGTAATCGTGTCTACTATTATGTTTGATATGATTGCTTGATTGTGAGGGAGACGACAAATCGGATTTGACAGAATATATATTATAAACTATAATTGATAGATAATAGGCCAGAATTGAGGTGGCTAAACGTGTTTTTTGACAGCAATCTACTAAAAAAATTCACTCAAATGAGAAAGATGCCAAAATAAAATAATACCATTTTTTTTGTATTATATTTGTAAATTGTTTTTTTGTTGAAATTTAAAAAAAAAAAAAATATTACAATATTTTTGCGTTCTCTGGAAATTTTTGTTGCTCCATATATAACTAATTTTTAATCAAGAACCCCCCTCCCTGGTCAATGGTGTTTCGATTTATTTATTTATTTATATTTTTATATGTGCCCCTTTACTGATGTTTAAATTTGGCCATCTTACAAGTTAGCAATAATTTTAAAACAGCAAGCTGACAGCAACTCAAAAATCATAAAAATGAATTCAAAAATAAATATGAAGTTAGCAACAGGCGAGTTTGTCAATGGTATGAACTTCGGTCATGGGACCGGAGTTCATTTTTTTATACTACTACTAGTAAGAGGTAGTAGGAACTAGATTTGACTGCGGTCAAATGTTGACTGAGGTTCCCTTGACCGGCGGTCAAAAGTTGACTTGACCGAGCGTTATACTATCGGCCCTAAGAAACTAAATAAAAATAGCTGCATCCCTCTTTCTTTATTCCATACTATAATACAAAATAGTTAACCACTTGACTCGATGAAGATTAGAAAGATGGCCACCATCCTCCTACTCCTTATCCAAAAATAAATAATAACTTTCTCTTACCCTATATATGAAATAAGCTTATATAGAGAGAAAGTATTGCCATCTTGTCAAAAATTCGATTTTGAGATTTTAATGCATGTTTTGAGGTCCCCTGAGTCCAAAAAAGTAGGTCCCGCAAATTGGTCTGTGTGTACATTTGTTTTTTTTTTTTTATTTGGAGATTAATTTTTTTTTTTTTTTTTATTTAAAGACTCAACGACAGAAAGAAATTGAAAGACGCGTGGTCGGCCAAGAAGTGCAAAAATTACGACGACGACAACAGGATATGGAAATGAAACAGGCAAGAGAGGAATGGCAAAGAGAAAAAGCAGAGGCAGCTGCTGCTAAAGAGAAGATTCTCAAACAAATCGAGCAAGATAAGTATGTATAATTTTATAAAAAAATAAATTTCTGCAAATTAGAATATCTCTCTCGTGAGTCATTAGTAGCAATAGCAACTTTCTACGGTCGGTTCTAGTTTTCTTCCTCAGGAGGATGCATCTCAAATATAATTATATCATTCTTTGTCTTATTATTATTAGTTGAAATTGAATTAATTCCTAATCTAATAAATTTTATTTTATCGTATTTTAGAGCTGAAAGAGCAAGAAAAAAGCAATTGGAACAGGATGAAAAAGAAGCACAATCTAATATGGAGAAACTTCAAAAACAACAAGAAGCACAACAGCGAGCTTCTGCTAATTGGTAAGTTTTCAGATATAAATTAAAACTCACATAAAAGTTTTGACAAAGTATATTGCCCTTGAAGAGCAATTAGTCGGCCGGTGTATTAGAAAGAAGGGTGATTTATCTTTTCTGCTCTAATCAGTTTTATAAAAATTTCAATATTTTTTGCCTGTTAATATATAATTTTTCTTATAATGGTATTATGTATAATATACCCAGATAGCACAGTACGTCTTATGTACGTACATAAGACGCACAGTTCGTCTTATGTACGTACATAAGACGAACTGTGCTATCTGGGTAGGAACCGACCAGTAGCGTAGCCAGGATTTCTGCTTGGGGGGGGGGGGGGTCCAAAAGTTTTATGAAAACCCGGGGGGGGGGGGTGAGAAACCCCCTTCTCCAAGAAACTTAAAGTGGACAAATTTTAAAGAGAAATAAAAAAAATAAAATAAAATTTTTTTTTTTTAAATAAAAAATAATTTTAATACAAAATTCGTAAATATTAGAGATTTTTTCAATTATTTATAAGTTTTTTTTAGATTTTAGAATTTATGAGAGTTAATAAAATATTTATTTAAAAAAAAAAATCCTTAGGGAAAACAATAGGTATTTTTTTGTTTTGGAGAAGGCTTTGGCCCCCCCAGGCCTTGCCCCCCCCCCCCCCCCTGAATACGCCACTGGAACCGACCGAAGTTTCGGTTTCGGCCAAAAGCCAGTTGAAACTTGAGTTTGAAAAGAAGGGATGAGATTCGCAGGCTAAACATAAAAGAAATAAGGTAAAATGATATGAATTTTGTATAGGAAATTTTAAGAAAAAGTTTAAAACAAGTTTCGGTTTTGGCTAGTCGGACCCTAGTATAATATAAAAAGTATTCCGTCTGGGTAGAGTTAAATTACTATTCCCTATCTGTACTTGTCTTTTTAGTAATTCACTGAGGAAGGACGAATGAGATGCCTCCGAAATATTCAGTACAAATTTATTGAGCAAATCGGTATAATCAATAGTCTTCAAAATAGTCTCCTTCTTCATCAATACAATTTTTGTCTTTTCCATGACTCAAAGACCCCAGGGCTTTTTCGGAATGGCTGCAAGGGTCCCCGTTGCTTGGATGTCCTCGATCAAGTCGAAGTGTTTTTATTTCAGTGCTGATTTTAAGAGCGGAAAAAAGAAGCCAGAAGGCGACATGTCCAGACTGAAGGAAAGGGAAGCTGAAGGACCACCCTAACGTTCACCCAGGCCAAGTAGAAGCTCAGGATGAAGGCATTGTGGCTGGGCGCGTTATCGTGGAGAAGCTTCCAGCTGTTCTTGATGTCCCGACGCTTCTTGATCTGCGCTTAAACTTAAATATAAAATTTCATTGTCCAAGCTCTTTTCGTTCTTGAAATATTTTGTTCACAGGCCATGTTGCAAAAACCACTTTGTTGAACTCAGGGGACCTCAAAACGTGTATATCCATCAAAATCTAAACATAGAATTGTTGACATACTTTCTTTCTCTCGTTTAATTTATCATTTTTTTCTTCCAGCGAGTTTGCTCGACTCCAATTCCGGTTACCCGATGGCGTTGCTCGGACACAACAGTTTTCGGCTATTACATCACTTGGCGAAGTTCGTGCCTGGGTGAAACGCGAGGTGCCTATGTCATTTGGCGATTTTGTACTAAGTACGTCCTTCCCAAGGAGAGAATTTCCACCTAGCGAAGATGAACTCAATCTACAGCAACTTGGGCTTGTGCCTAACGCCGTCCTGCTCATCCTGCCGGTTAGACACAAACCATCCACTCTCGACGAGCTTGATTAGATTGTATTTAACTCTCTTTTAGAAATAAAAATAAGCGTAATTTCTCAAAGCGATTCATTTCTATCATAATGTTTTTTTTCTCTTCTCATATATAATGTTGATGTAAGTTGAAAAAAAGGAATTGTATCTGTTTAGATAAAATTTTCCACTTGAAATATATCGGCCATTTAAAGTCAGCATTTATAGGGGTTAATTTAAAATTTTGTGGAATAACAATAAATGAAGGAGCAGACAGCCAGGAAATAACCCTCTACTAAATGAAACTCAAGAGTATTAAAGACTCGACTTTAATTAAATAATGCCATCCTCAGTCCATTTTATAGATATACTTATACTTTAACTAAAATAAACAAGATTTAAGAGGCTAAAGGAGCAGGCAGCCTGATAGTTAGTCTCTGTTAGGGAAACAATTTCGGAGACAACTCCGCAATATGATTCAATATACAAGGTTTGCAGCTCGAAAATTGCATTATTTAATTAAAGCCGAAATTGTCTCCAATACACTTTGATAATTGTTATAAATCGCAATTTATAGCTGTGTTGTTATATTCATAAGAGGGTAGAAAAATGAGAGACGCAGCTAGAGTTTTTTCATTTATTTAATTCACACAGCTGACGTTTCGGTTCTGGATTTGAAGCTCTGAAGATGGTTCAAATGATGAACCGAAATATCAGCTGTGTGAATTAATTAATTAAAGAAAAAACTCTAACTGCGTCTCATTTTTCTACCCTCTTATGAATACTCTTTGAGTATCATTTCGTTGTGGCTTATTTCCTTTCCTCTGCTACTTCATTTATTTATAGCCACGTCATTTCACAAATTGACAAATTTTGTTGAATATTGTAGGCTTCATATCTTATTTTCGAAATTCTTAGTTCCGGGGAAGATGGGGAGGGGGACTGACATGTCAGTTACATTTGTATATCAGATTTTCATTTAAGAATTTGGATCAAAAAAAAAAAACAAGTCCTTCAAAAGTTCATGAATCACTAATTCTTAAATGAAGAATTTTGAAGTGAAAAATTTTATTTACTTAAAGATGCGATTACTTTTGTCAGTTTCTTCTTTCATCAGCTTTTGGCTTATTTGATTTATGCTCACAAGTAATATTACTTAAGTTTGCTTACATAAATTGACATATTGATGAATGTTCCATTAATTTAGTTAATTTAATATTAGGTTTTGTAAGGTTAAATTTTGTCATAATTAATTAATTTAGAAATTCAATCAGGAATATTTTAGTTCTTGACTTTTATAACCAAATTTACTATGTATTTTATATCTACTATTGCATAAGTTCCTCAATAAGCTCTGGGGATTAGGCTCTTCTTGTTCCTTAATTATAACACAATAAAATGTCGAGGCCAACTTCAAGAACAATTTGGGGAACTTAAGCATTAAAATATACGAGATCATTCACTTATTTTTTTTTATTAGGATTGTGTGGAGGAATATGCAGATGTATTTTAGTTTAACTTTATAAAATATTCCATCTTTCTGCGTTGGCTCTATGAAAGTGTTAACTTTAACAACAATAATGCAGTTACAGGACCTTTAAAAAATTTAGTTCACACAACTTTCTTTAATTATCTAATTCACTTAAATGTTTCTTTTTTTTTTTAATTCTCTAAGTTTTTCAATATTTTATATGTTCTAGTTCATGTAGTTTATTATTAAAATTAAAAGTTATAAACATTTGACTAAAAAACGTGTTTTTTTTTTAAAGTTAAATTACTGACTATAATTTATTATAATATACCGGTATTTTTATTAATATTAATCACTAACAAACCTTGATAATAAATTGATTTTAATATGAAAATAGAAAAAAGATTTAGATATATATATATAAAATTTTTTAAATATCTATATTTTTTGGTAGTGAGTCAAGTACTATTATTTGATTTTAGGATTTTTTTAAATTTTTTTAATTATACTGGCAGTAAGTATTAAATATAGATATATGAAATAAAGTCAGCCATGGAGAAGTAAAAAACTAATTTATCTTGTCGACGTTTCGAGCGCTCGACGAGTTCTTCCTCGGGACAGTCTTAAGTGTCAATTGTTACAGATGGTTGTAATTAGATTGTCATTTGACATCATTAAACAAATTTAACAACATTAAAAATAAATCATTTGTTTGTTGAATGATTTTGATATCATACACGGCTTGTGTTTAAAAGTAAGGTATTTGTACAAGCTACAAAGTACAAAGCTACAAACAACTACTGAAGGTATTTGTACTTTGGTTACTTGTACAAGTAACCTTACTTTTAAACACAAGCCGTGTATGATATCAAAATCATTATTAAATAATTCAACAAACAAATGATACATTATTAATGTTGTCAAATTTGTTTAATGATGTCAAATGACAATCTAATTACAAACATCCTTAACAATTGACACTTAGACTAGTCCTGAGGAAGAGCGCGACGAGCGCTCGAAACGCCGACAGTATAAATTTGTTTTTTACTTCTCCTTGGCTGACTCCATTCCATATATCTATATTTAATTTTTTGTATCACTATTTTCTCTTTTTTTTTTCAATTTATCTATTCCAATTTATTTAATTTTTTATATTCATTTTCATAAGAGTGCTTTTTGTAATGATAGGGGGTATAAATTAAATTTATCTTTACATTTATAATATTTTTATCTTTGGGGGTAGCCTTTTTGTGGGCGCGAGGGAATTTGCCACATATACGTTATGATAAATTGATATATTTAACTTGAAAGAGCTATCCAGAAAAAGGGCCAGTTTTTAATTAATTAGTTCTATTGAAATAAATAAAAGTTAAGCAATTTATTTTGAAGCAAGAAGGTGGTTCACTAAAAAATGATAAAAAATTCTCCCCATGATGTGGCTTGCCTCAGCCCATTTTCCTCTCATTTTAAGTTAGGATTTTTTAAAAAAATAGGTAGTCTCTTATAAGCATGATATTAACATTATAAAATTTATAAGAAATTTTTACAAGTTTTGTATATATTTTAAAGAAAAATCCTAATATTTTTCTTAATTCTTATTTTCATTTTAAGTATTGAGACATCATCCTTTTAGCAAGGATATCTTTGTTTCAAGACAATCCACAACCATTAGTTGAATCTGATGTTTATTGCCCCTGAAACGAGGAAAAGGGACTAGATCGCTTTGAAAAAACTCGGGGTGCTCAGAGAAAAATTAAGCTATGGAATTTTCAGCAAATAATTTTTCTCTAAGACCCTTAAATGCTTATGCTTTTTTTCATTTATTCTTAAATAGGAAAAAAAAAAAAAGATTAAGAATAATATTACTGTGGTTGTTACAGGCCTCTTCGGCATCCAAATCGGTGACCCCTGCTGAGCCTGGTTATGGTGGGTTTTTAACTCGTTTCTTTTGGAATCTTATGACTCCATTGATTAACGTCTTCAATTATCTGCGAGGTTTCTTCAGTGGTCGAGGTGGCGGCAATAATGTACCTACGGATCAAGAAAGGGAAGAAGAGAGATCCGAGCCTGGTATCCAACAGCCAGCCAAGCGTGCTCGACATGATGACTCTATGTAATTACTTTTTTACAATCATTTTCTAATTAATTTGGTGGAGATATTGGAAAGTTTGGAAAGAGACACCCCCCCCCCCAAGGGCTCTGAATTTTATAAAAATGTATATTATTCTAAATAAAATATTTCAAAATATATCTATGAGTATAGAAACTAGATACGTAGGGCTTATAGCTGGTAGTTTAATCAAGATAGGTGAAAAGGTGAAGAAAATCTGCAGCTAGTTGTTTTTCATTATTTTATTCCCACCACGTTGACGTTTCGATCCCGGTTGGGGTCATCCTCAGAACATCCTCACCCACCTGTTCTGAGGATGATCCCAACCGGGATTCACGTTGACGTTTCGATCCGAGTGGGTGAGGATGTTCTGAGGATCGAAACTTCAACATGGTGGGAATAAAATAATGAAAAACAACTAGCTGCAGATTTTCTTCACCTTTTCACCTATCCTGAGTATAGGAACTGTACAAAATTAAACAATTAATTTAATTAAATATCTTTTGGCCAAATTTGAGTTCTTATTTGTAAGTAAATTTTAAGAAAAAAAAAAGTTTGGGAAAAAATTCCCCCTCCCCCAAGAAAAAGTTGAAATGTCGCCACTGCGGAATATATTTAGTTACAAGATGTGGATTTTATAGCTGGATAATTGTTAACCTGTAAGGAAAAGAATTGCAGCTAGATATACAGTATTTCTTTTATTAGGCCCACTAGGCTGACGTTTCGGCCTTGGTCAAGACAGAGCTTGCGGGATGTCAATATAGGGATATATATAGGATATATTTAGTTTAGTATATTAATATTAAAACCCTTGAAATCAAATTTTTTAAATTAATATCCTACGGGCGGAATTTAATTTAAAAAAACCCTCACACATTAAGGAATTAAAATCAAGCAAATGGTCACTCATTAAAAACAATTGGTTATAAGTGGATTAAAACGAGGACGGTTAAAACCGGTAGTTTTAACCGAAGAACCCTGCAGAATTCTCCTTGAACCACAAACTTGTCACATGTTGAGATAAATATCTAATAATTGGAAGTATTAGGTATAAACACTGGATTTATTGAAAAATAAATTGCATCTTGTAGCTAAAGAATTGTACTTTTATTCAGTTAAGAGTTTCGTACTGCTATGAGTTACCTTTCAGCCAACTCTCGTATATATATATTTATATATACTGTCGGAAAGGGAGTGTCATTAAGCCTGACCACTTTATATATTCAAAAAATTTAACGTCATATCAAATTTCTATCAACCAAATAAAAACACCTAGTAGATTAATACCACAAGTGCTTGGGAAAATGTAAATAGGGAAAATAATACAAGAAAAAATTACTTCTATTTTGCAGATCGGAAGAACATACGAAACCCCGACGTCGTTTATTCCCAGGTGAATCGCGAACCGTACGACGACATGGAAACGTACATGGCCTCTCTAACGCCAAGGATTCGAGTGATGATGAGAATAATACTTGGAATGGAAATAGTACACAACAGATGTGAAATATCAAGTCCCAAACCTTTCCCTTATTTTCTTCACTTCTTAAACAATCAATCCATCATCTATATAACTAGCCTATAATTACTCAGGTTATTTTTTGACTATGATGTTGTTGTAAATAATAAACATGATAACAAAAAAAATCATAAGGATTATAGTAATATATATTTACCCTTAAAATGTGTATATTTACATTATTAGGAAAAAGAGAAGGAAATAAAACTTAGCATATTTCATTATTATTTGATTATTTTATTTATTTTTATCTTTCTTATATCTCTAGCAAGAATTTTGTTTTTGTGGATGTTCGAAATTTCGCTGGGAAATTTATAAATTGATGTCCTTAGAAACCCATCCAATATATAAAATATTTCAATTTATTTCTCTTTTGGCTATAGGTTCCTATTCCTAGTGCGAGACTATTGATCAAAGAACAGATTCTTGGCATTTTCGTTGAATTCTGAATATGTTGATTAAACCCTCACACTAATATAATGTTTATTAAAGCTTCTGAGGTTTGTATTATTATTATTATTATTAATTATATTATTAATTATAGACCAATAATGTACAACGTTTTGAATGATAATCTTCAGTCATTTTCAAGTATTGTGCATTTGCTCCGACTTAAGTGAACTAAACTCAGAAGTCAGTTTCTCCGACTCAACTGAAGATTGTCAGAGGTCAGTTCCTCCGACTCAAGTGAACTAACCTCAGAGATCAGTTCCCCCGACTCAACCTCAGAGGTTAGCTCACTTGAGTCGGAGCAATTACACCTGTATTTGAAAACGACTGCAAAAATAAGCAGTCGAAACGTTATGGAGTATTTATATTTTTAATAAATAATACAAAAGTGGTCTATAATTAAAAACTCCCATAATAATAATAATTCTCGCCTCTGCAAGAATTAACTAATGAGAAGAGATGCCAATAAAAATAAATTTATTAATAAGAGGGTAAAAATGAGAGATGCAGCTAAGATTATTTCTTTATTCGATTA
>JAKCPI010021160.1:0-13548 GCA_023213315.1 Euborellia annulipes
CCCAAATTTTAATATTTTTTTTTTTTTATATTCAGGTATTTATTTTTTTTATAAATGCCTATATTCGATAATAATATTGTTTCTATTGATTTATGTAATTCGTCCAAATCTTTTGTCTATATAGTCTATATCCGGACTTTCCTCGTAATAAGAGATAACCAACCAATAAACTTGACCTAATCTCGCGATCATGCAAGTAAATTAAGATATAATTTATAAACACGTTTCCTTTCTAAAAATGTTCATTCACTATAAATTCCATATTAAATTAAGGATGTGGCGTTAGTTGAAGTAAATGTTATTTTTCTTGGCAATCAGAAAACTCTTTAGAAGGTTTTTCTCCGAATATTTCGAAGGCATTTATTTGTACTTCTTAGTCAGCGGTTCTCTCGAATGACACATAGTCAGTGATTTCCAAACTTTATGTTACCACGTCTCCCTTAAAAATATTTAATTGTACGATACGGGAGGTATCGTATTGTAGACTATATAGACAATACGATACCTCCCGTATCGTACGATTAAATATTTTTATGGGAGGGGTAAATGGGAGAGGAAAGGGGGTTCCCTCTGTTGTTGTTACAAACAAACATTTTTATTACTAAAAAATCTGGTGTGACTGGCGCACAGCACACAACTTTCTCTTACCTTCGGTAATCGAAAGTTGTGTACTGTGCTTGTCACACCAGATTTTTCGTGTCGACATATGTTCCCGACAGTACGGAACATATGAATTCAGATGTAAAATTTATAAGTATGGGAAAATATTTATATTTTGTTACCATGGCAACCATTTCTCCTATCTTTCCCTATGAAATACAAGGGTAAAGTGGTCTTCAGAAGATTTCAATCGCAAAATGAGAATATACATTTTAAAGAGCATCTAAAAAATGATTGATTTTTGAATTAAAAAAAAAATCGTTGGAGCAAATTTTGAGAAAATCGAAAAAAACTGAAAAAGTACATCAGTAAAGTACTAGTACTCTTTGGCCGATTTTGATTAAAAGCTTATTTTTCCGGTCCAGGAGGATGTTTAACTTAAATATAAAATTTCAGCCTCATAGCTCAATTCCTTCATGCTTAAAATTGAACACAGACACACCCACCCACACACACACCCACCCACACACCCACACACAGACAGACCATGTCGCGAAAACCACTTTTTTGGATTCAGGGGACCTCAAAACGTGAAGATCCATCAAAATCTCGACATCGAATTTTTGACATGAATCCAATACTTTCTCTATATATATATATTACATATATACATAGGTAAGAGAAAGTAAAAATTTATTAATATAATCTATTGTAATATTTATTCTTTTATTTATAATTCTTTAACAGTTATTTAGAAAATTACTCGCTGCAGCTAATATTCGCGCCTCCCTAGGGAGGCTCGCCTCACAGTTTGGTAAATGCTCGTATAGATTATAATTTGAAGCAACTTTATACATCAAACTTGGCAAAGCAACGAAACATTAATTTGTTATAAATTATAACTTATTTATAATATGACATAAGGGTGAGCCTCTGATAAGGAATTACTAATAACATAATTGCTAATAAACACCTTCTAAAGAGTTTTCTCATCAGGGGCGTAACTACATTGATCTGCGCCCCCCCCCCCCCCCCGCAAGTACAAAAATGTCGTCGTCGTACCCAAAAAAAAAAAAAAACTGGTGATACATAACGCACAGCACACAACTTTCTCTTGCTTTCGGTAATCGAAAGTGTTTACTGTTCCGACATTCCCGATTTTTTTTGTAGAAATATATTTAAGATATATATATTTAGTTCACCATAGCACCTTAGTTTCAAACTTGAACTCTTGCATTTCATAAGTCAAAAGTAAAAAAGTCAATTGTTTCAAAATTTCCATAGGCTCTGTGTATTTTAAATGTTTAAACTATGGTTATTTTTCAAAATTTGTATCTCATATTTGGATATTTTATACTCACTAGAAAGAGCCAGAAAATGAGTTTGAAAAAAACTGTAATACCACATCAGTAGAATACTTCAAACAATTTTAACCAAAAATTTTACTGAAATTTTTTAAAGCTCATCTAAAAATTAGTTGATTTATGAATTTTACTCAAAATTTTGAGAAAAAAAAAAAAAAAAAAAAAACTGAAAAAGTACTTCTGGAAAGTACGAATGAATTTTTTTTTTTTGGAATGGGTGCATAAGGTCCTAAGACCTATAATGACCAATAGTCACATGCAGCCAGGAAGAAAATAAAAACAAAAGGAGAAGCATACTAGTTTTTGGCCGATTTTGATCAAAAGCTTATTTTCACCCCTCAGGGTCTAAATTTAATATAAAGTAAATGATTCAATAACAACAAAACTTTCCTTACAGCCAAAATTATGTCCCCAAATTCTGTCTTAGAGCGGGCGTTGAAGGCACAGCTACTATGTCTGTGTCTTTAACGCTGATTATTAGTGAAACATGAAACTGCAGTTTTATATTTTCTGCGGGGGTGTTATTTACGCTCATGTTTCTCATTACATTAATACATCTTATTTTTATGTTAAAAATTTAAATATAAAATTTACTTGAACTGCTTCTTTAGAGGGTTCATTCATTTTGACTTATTCCTGTTTTAATCTTTTTTTTTTTTACTTGAATTTAATTTTCATTTAACCTTTTTTCTTCTCAAAATTAACTACCTCTAACAATAAACTCCTAAAATTTTCTTTAAACAAGATCTTCAAAATTTAATTTTTCAACAAATGTGTTAAATGGCCTTGGAAATAAAAAATGATTAGTTGATTTAAGATTCAATCCTTTCGCTTATTTTCTTTTAATGTTATTTTTTATTTATGATATTCGCATTTTCTATAATTAAGGAAGCATTTTAAAAAATATTTGAATATCTTTTATAGACAATAAAATTTATAAAAAAAAAACAAATATGACGAGCTAAACAGGTTGAGAATATACTTTATAATTACCTGCATTGCCCCTCTACAAAATGAGAAATGACGTAAATTGTATTTAAAAAAAAATCATCCTTTCAAAGAGAACCAGTTTAATAAAAAAATTAAATTAATATAAACAGTTTATGTTAATGTAATTTTTTTTTTTTTTTATTAATTTCATATTTATTATTAATTATTTTAAGCTAGAAATTGATCATGGTCACCTTCTCTTTTTATATATTATAAATAAATAAATGAATACAATCCAAAAAAATTGTAGTCCTATATCCACAGACTTAGAAATAATTTACTTTTACTTAAACTAGTTTTGTTTTTTCCATTTAATTATCATAAAGTAATGTAAAAAACTTCATTTTCAAATAGTTTAACTTATGACTCAGGTATGTTAATTTAGATAAATATTTGTTGTTTAATTAAGTCTGTAAATTATTTGTTCAACAGGCCTTCAATACGATTATTTATTCAGAGCAATAAATTAAAATAATTATAAAATCAAAAGGGTTGTATATAGAAAATTTAAATATTGTTAATTTTTAATTTCTCTTACCTATATATAACAAAATATCTCAAAAACGAAAAGAGCTAGGAGGTTGAAATTTTATATTCAAGTTAGGCACTTCCCTGGGACATGACTCAAAGCTTTTGAACAAAATCAGCCAAAAAATACTAACTAGTACTTTACTTATGTACTTTTTTCATTTTTTTTTTCGATTTTCTCAAAATTTGCTCCAACGATTTTGATTAAAATTCAAAAATAATTTTATTTTGTTTAAGCATCGAAGGCCATTTAGACCTCGTCTCTATTCTTGGCTTGGTAGACAATCCAATTGAAATAAATTTTTGTCGCATAAAACAAGATGCGAATCCTTGACTCCCAGCATAAAAGGCAGAAACTCTACCACTGAGTTATGATTATTTGAATTTAATATCGAGTTTGAAGTTTCGATTCTTTACATTATTGGCTTTATCTAATATTAATTAAAAGGTTTTTAGCAATCAAAAAGGTTTAATCAAGAAAGTTATATGAATTTCGTGATATTAAATTATTTACCTTTCAATGGAAATTGTTTTTAGATTAATCCATCCAATAATTCTAACCGATTGACAAAAATGTGATATTGAAGTAAAAGTAAATAACTTAAGATCACGAAATATGTTATATATATATATATATATATTTCTAATTTATAGAAAAAATTATTTCCATTTTAATGAAAAAATGCTTACTTTAAATACATCTCTGTACGACCTCCATTGTCGAAACACAAAAATTCCTTAACCTAAATTGCTTAATTAATTAAAAAACAAAATTTTTTTGACGTTTTTACAAATTGATCTAAATAAATATGCTAATTTTAGGTCAAGTCTATCAAGATTCTCAAGTGGCCTTCCTCTCGAACTTAAAAATTTCCAATTTTCAAGTGTATAAGAAAAAAAAAAAAATTCACGCAACTCGCTAATTGTAAAGTTAAATATTAAATATATATTGTAATAAAAGAAAGGTATTTTTCTGAGGGAATAATGTTGATTTATAATTATGTAAATATGATAATATGAACAACCTTCAAAATTTCCACGAAAAGTCTAATCTTTCTATATATGTATTAGATATGCAAATTAATTAAAAAGGCTTATTCTCATGGGGGAAGGGGTGATTTTTAGAAGAAGACATTGACACAAGGCCATTGGCTTGGAGCAGGGCATCAAGGCCTTTCACTTGCATCACAATGGCGAGTCCAGAGCGCATGCTACTTTTTTTATTTGTTTTCTTAAATAGTAAAAACAAAACCTGTTTGGTTTACAACAAATCAAGAGCTCTCTTTATTTCAATGATTGGTTAATCAAGTACTAGAGATCATAAGTGGTTTCTTTCAAAAAAAAAACTATCTTCCATTCCTTCTGAAAAATTATATAATATTTTCTTTTAAATTTTTATTTAGACCGATATCTCATTGATTATTGATAGCTCATATTCGTCCTCTAAAACAGTGCTTTCTTAAATTTCTAGAAGTTGCGGCCCCCTTGGTACACCTGTCAATATCTATATTTTTTTTTTTTTTTTAATTCGGGCAAGAGGATACAAAACCAAATTTTAAATAATCAATTATATTTTCTAAATGTTATATTTATAATTCAAGTATTTAAACTAATTTATTTGTTAGATTTGCGACTCTTCGAGGTTTCTCTGAAAAAAATTCCTACGATTATAAAATAAAAATAAAAACAAAACTCTTAATACTGGAAATCCATTAGTGGGCCTCGGTCCACAAAAATAAAAATCCTAAAAAATTTGGTGTAGGCTACTTTTTTTTTTTTATTGTTCAAAAAATAGCTACCGGTACATATCTTATATAGCTACGGGGGAAGCAAGCGCCTCTTCCCCTGACAATGGCATCTACTCCCCTGGATATCCCCAATTTTTTTTTGTTTCTCTTTTAATATAACCTATATAGTTTACCCCATTCCTACTCTCTAGTGAGAATAAGCTTGTGCCTTCACTGACTGAGAATAAGCTGGTGCCTTCACTGATACTACCTGTTTACAATTAGTGATTCATATTTTAAGCAATAATTTTTTTGTGTAACAAAATTACATTTTTTTCTGGTTTTTCCTTTTCCAATTTATTCCAATGCAAATATTCATTAACACTTAATATAAGAAATTCCGTAGTGTAATATTTGATATTTAGCAATAGAAAATGACTAATATTTGTAGTTCATCTTTGAAATATCAACTTGGAAAAATTTAAATTTGCTTTCTAAATTAATAATAGCTCTTTAAACATTATTTCTTAAAAAATTCCTCATCAATTCTTTTTTTTGTCTTTGTTTTAGGCAACTTCTCTAGTTTTTATTCAGTAATTTATTTTTTATGCATTTAATTTAAAACACTATTCTACCCACTCACTCTGTCAGATTTTAGGTACATATGTTTTTACAAAAAATTTTAATTTCACCTTCTATCGATGGAGAAAATAAATTAAATTTAGAATTTGAATTTTGGCTTTCCGTACCTTCCTATGTCAAATATTTTTATTCAATTCTGGTATTCCCACAGTCTAACAAACGTACAGCGAGGGACAATATTAAGTCCCACCCATGAGTTTTCTACTTGTGATTATTTCATTGTTTTTATAAAAGAAAATGAAAATCTTTATTGGAAATTTTCTAGGATTGAACCATGAAAGTTTCCATTAAAAATATATATATAATTAATATTTTTTTTTAAAAACAATGAAATAATCACAAGTAGATAACGCATGGGTGTGACTTAATATTGCCCTTCACGGTACATAGTAACAAATATCAAAAGCTGTAATTGAGCATCAAAAAATATAAAAAAAGCAATGTGGGCTACAGGCTTAAGTGGACGGAGTTATGTGTCCCCGAAGATAAATTTTTCATTAAAAAAAAAAAAAAATCATAAAAGTTGTGACGAATATTAGGCCTACTTTTTTTCGTAATATTTCTAATGAACATTTTCAAAAATAAAATGAAGAGAGAGTTTATTTTGTAGTAAACCAAAAAAAGTAATTCCAAAAATTTGGAAAAAAAAAAAATTTGGTCCCTTATGGTACATGACTCCCCTCCCCCTTAAGGCTGCGTCCTCACATTGCTATTTTAATTCTTCTTTAATTTATTAATATAATTAGAGTGAGGTGGATAGCTGAGTAGATCTTGTAGTAAGGAAGAAAGAAAAGAGCGATTGCAGCTAGGTTTATTTCGTTTAATAATCACTTCAAGCCGACGTTTCGGTCAGATATATTAATATTATATTATATATTATATATTAATATAATAGGTTTAAATATTAGTCACTACTTTTCTAACATCCTATATTTTCTTCGTATAAGCCTACCTACGACTTTTAAATGTTTCCATGACATTTTTACATAAATTGAATAACGAAATTGTTTTTTCTTGCAAATATTATTTTTAACGTCTCCGACTATTCCAACGAACTCTGTCATTGTTGATATAAGTGTCATTGTATAGGACGAGAATTTATAATTTTTTTATTAAAATATTTCCGTTTTTTTTCTCACTACTTTTCTTACTAGTTCCACAAATTCGTTCTCTTCTGCTTACTGGAAAATAAGCATACTGATTTATTAATTGCAGCAGAGTTCATTTATAGAGGTTGAGCCATTTGTGCTTGGTAGTTAATTTCCACCAAAATTTAACAAGTTCTCTTGTGTTATTCACTCTAGAAGAGCATCTGAAGCAATTAATCGAAAATCTACAAATGCTTGGCTATTTTCCAACAATCAAACACCAATTTTTACAACCTTAAGGTATACTAGGAATTTTGACTTTGCTTTTGCATTTTTTTCTAGCATTTTATTTTGATTAACCACAACTTTAGTATGCTCTTGACATTGACGGTCATAGAGATGTGTAAACACCTCCCACCATAGATCCTGATTTTAATAAATTCTGATTTGAAATTAAACTTATTTAAATCCGTAATTAAAATTCTATATAACATTTTAGCCTTATTTGTGCATAAGCGTAAAAATTCTTTCAAAAGGCTCATTGTATTTATTGAAAATTTCAATTTAATAAAGCCCGATATTAATTAACAAATTGAAAATATTAATTTGAATGAATAAGCAAAAAGAATGACATTGTAATCGGTAAAAATAATTAACAAAATTTATTTTATATAAAAGACAATATGAATATAGTATTAATTAAATAACATCTGGTCAAACAAAATATTGCTGATACTTTTTAAAAATAAAAATTTCATTTATATTGAATTTTCTAATGGATCATACATAAAACAAAGAATTTATTAATCATTATCAATATCAATTAAAAATAATAAATACACGAATATTTTATTATTTTCCTAATATTTATGAAATATGCACTGAGTACAGTTGGCACCCGAAGTGCCTGGTGTGCTCGAGAGTGGAAACTTGAGTTTAGTCAACCAACCAAACATTTTTAAAATAAATAAATCATTTTTTTGTACTGCAACTGAAGTGGAAAAGCTACTTTTAAGACTACGGTTTAACATGTTGGTTGCCTAACTCAAAACTCCACTCTCGAGCACATCATGCACTTGTGACGCCGACTGTCCAAGTATCATACTTATATATAAAGCCCTTGAACCGGTGACCGATGTGTGAACCCACCAATCAGGCCTCAGGGATGCCTCAGGGATAGCGCTGATTGGCAAAATTCAGAGAGGGCGGAGTCGGAGAGGCAAATTCAAAATTTTTAACTACTAAACGCGTGCGAGACGCCGCCCGCCAGGGCCAAGTTGATTATGGCGCGGCGAAACATTCAAATTGTTTTAATTCCATCTTAAATTACAACAAATTTTGAAAATAAAAACTCCTAGAACTCCAAAAACAAACTTGTATAAATTTGTTCGTTTTTAATGAAAGGTAGGGTTGATTACAAATCATCAAAACCAAACGAATTTTTTACTTGTATAAATTAAATAACAGACCTTAAACAAATCTAAATTTTAAAATAAAAAATTTGAACTAAGTCCTAAAAAAAAAAAGTTAAATATTGCACAGAGTAACTCTGAAGTAATAAATCAGAAAAAAATAATAAATTCATGAATTAGGTAGGGTGCCTGCCTAACAGCAATCATATTCGAACTATGGTAAAGGTTTTAAATTTATGAAAATGTCTAGGTTTTTTTTTTTTTTTTTTTTTTTTTTAAACACTCATCCTGTTATACTGTTTTCCCACTCACACCCTCATTCACACACACATGCACACAGTATTTTCGGCAACTTAAACCACTTAAGACTTTAAACGATACTCGTATTTATAATATATATATTTGGGGTCCAGGCATTCTTATTTAAACCACTTGGTATCTAAATAAAATCCTGTAGAGATGTCTTATTTAAACCACTTGGTATCTAAATAAAATCCTGTAGAGATGTTAATTTTGAGTACTGTGTTTATTTGTAAAATGTTTTTCACTCAGTGTACATTATATAGTATATATTTTTATAGACATCTATGTTTGATATAGTTTAATATAGGCTTAAGCATTTTCTAATAATTTTATATTGTATACAAGACAGGGCCGAATGGCTAGCGCCAAAAGGCCGAGAATAAAGAAAAAAAAAATTAACAAAGAAATTGAGTTAGTAAACCATCAATGTTTATTTAAAATATGACATAGACCTTCAAATTTGACATTTTAATTAAAAAAAAAAATAATATTTTTATAAGCTTGAAAAAAACTTGAAAAGAAGTTGGCCTTGTCATCCTCATCATTTGCCTAGTGCCTAAAAACTACCAAAATACTATAAAAACATGAATATTAAATAGATAAACATCAGTTTATGTTTGGGGATTTTTGCTCAGCTCATTCATTAGAGATGAATGTGGGAAGAACAGAAATAAATAGACTTTTATTTATTTTAAAGCTACAAATTCGATATGAAAAAATTTTGAAATCATTTTTTGTTAGCTGTTGATAAAAAAATGGTAGGGTGGGATCCGAACCCGCGACTCTTGATATAGAAGGCAGGCGCGCTACCAACTACACTAAGCCCGTGGGCTATTATTCTATTTAGGAAAATTGATTTCCATAATCGATATTGTTTAACGTCAATATGAAAACCACCACCAGGATCTCTGATTAAAACCTAGCAAAAATACAATACATTGGACTGATTATGTGAATTTACGAAATTTTAGAATTTTAGAACTTTTGTCAGACATATCTTTTTACGTCAATAACAATAGTATGATTCACTAATAAGCATAACCTATTTATTGTAAGCTATTTGTGATAAAGTCAAAATCTAATCTTATGTTTTTTAATTATTTTTAAATTCTCTTTATATAGGGCCTACATATGTATTAAAATTAAATTAAATTTTTATTTTATAAATTCCTCATAAATATTTGGTATGACCAACCACACATCAGGATCATACCTCTTTCTCTTAATTATTATGCTCTCTGGCAAGAGAAATTAAATTGAATTCGAGAATCCATGGCGATTTTTGTCCATTTTAATAAACTTAATCGAAGGAACTTTGGTCACTAACAAGCCATTGATTGAGAAATTTGACCAAAATAATTGCATTTATGCTATCCCATGCAAAACATGTCAATCTAGTCAGCGCGAAACCTTATACATTGGTCAAACTTCCCGACAATTACGGACCCGACTAAAAAGAACACCACAACACCTGCGTGAAGTTACAACCATCTACAGCCTTAAGTTCACACGCAATTTCCTTCATCCACGAATTTTCACTCGAAGATACAAAAATTCTATATAGGGAGGCCAATTTAATGAAAAGAACCTTCTGTGAATCATTTTTTATCAATGTTTATCGAAGACATACAGTTAACTTCAAGATCGACTTTGAACAAGCTTCCCTTGTATATGGACACATAATAAAAAAAACTAGAAAAAGTTTTTATAATAAAAAAACATTGAGTATTCGATAATAATCGTGTGAGAATGGACATTAATTTTGATCAATGTTTAAATCAGGTTAATGAATAAAAACTCTTAACACCGAAAAAAAGATACCTTAGAATAGTCTAGAATAAAAAATGTTGAATTTGAATTTTCCGCCATCAGTGCTGAAAACATATTTAGTAGTAGAAAGAAAAAGGTTTTAAAATTAAATGAAAAAATCACAACATATATTCTATTAAAGTATATCTAGATAGAATCAACATCTTAGACTTAAATTGTTTGAATGATTAATAAAATGTTTTTTGGGTTGTAAAGAAAAATTATATGGTAACACTGTGTGTCATAAAAATAAAAAAACATCTGAAATAACCAAATGTTCGATCGTCTTTATTCGATTTTAAGTGTGTTAATTAAATAAAAATTAATTAAAATATTAATATATATCGGGAAGAAGGCCTAATATATAAATATAAAGTAATACACTGATTTTTGTTTGTATAATTATAAATTTCAAAGTGAAAATTAAATTTAAGGAGAACCTATCACCTTTTTGAGGTAAACAATGTTTTTAAAGAATTAATCGATTAATAAATATTGATAATAATAAGAAACACTTATAATAGAATTAAAATTATATTCATTAACATATTTTAAATAAAAAATAACAAAAAAATCATCTCGATTTTGAATAAGTATAAATTGTAAAATTACATAATGACTTGAACATGACAAAAGATAATCATTCTTGTATTTATTATTGTAGGCCCTGAGGATGACTCAATAAGAGAGTCGAAACGTAATACGCGTCCGTTGGCCAAGAAAAGCTGAAATAAAATAAAATTATAATTGAAAACTGTAATTTTATTTAAAAAAAAATTATATATATTTCATATATATATATACCAAAATTTACTCACCTAGATCCACGAGCGGCGAATACATCCTGTTCCTTCGATTAAGTTTATTAAAAAAAGAGAAATTAATGTGTATTTATTATTGTAATAATTGTTATCGAAAAAGATCTGTGGCTGTATCATCAATAATTGTTATGTTTGCAAATATTTTTTTAATCAATTCATCGCTCTTGCCATTGTTCTTGCTGATTGCCAGTTGTCTCAAATGGGATGCTGGAACCACCAACAAATATAATTAAATCTAACATTTAATAGTTAAATTGAACATATTCGCCGACTAATAACGAGTCCATTTGAGGCTTATGAATATTAATATCTGATTCAATACAAGTCTCGAAAATTTTCAAATTATTTATTTTATTAAAATTAAATATACAAATTAAACACTAGGTTATTTGTTTCAAAAGTTTTATTAATTAAAAATGTGATTACATCACTTCTGATGATGACAAGGAATTGTCGAAATACGTATCAAGTGTTAATTTTTTAATTAATAAAAACCTTTGAAACAAATAACCTAGTGTTTAATTTGTATATTTAATTTTAATTTACAAAATGTTTCAACGAGAACCAACAGTCGAAAGTTTAAATCTTATTTATTTTATTGTATCAATTTAATTGAAATTTCTTAAATTTTTTACCCCCCACTTTAGACCCCATCTAATTATTATTAACATAAGGCTACTAACTTTTTAGTTACAAAACAATTTATAGCTGAGATGTTATATTAATAAGAGGGTAGAAATGAGAGATGCTGCCAAGGTTATTTCTTTATACGTTTAATTCACACAGCTGACGTTTCGGTTCCGTATTGAACCATCCTCAGAACTGGCGAAAAGTATGAAAGTGTCATAGTGGATTTTATACATTGTTGAACAACTCTTATATAATAAATATAATATACACAGTATGAGATGACCAGGTACATAATTGTCATTTAAATATACATGTACCATACCTTCCCATCAATTATTATCTTACTATTATATTCTTGTAATAAATTATATATCTTCACCTTAATAAATGAGAGTTTTAATACAACTAGACAACTCTGTTTTTTTTTTCGGATTTGAGTTATCTAGTAAACTTATCTACTTGGAGTATTCTAGGCAATACATTAACTGGATATCTCTCACGACGTACTTTTGAATAATATCAACAAGTAGGCATGTGCTTGATATTTTTTTGCATAGGTAAGAGTATAGAAAATAACACAAAACCGAAAAAATTTGGATTATCTTGTTGTAGTAGGCCCTACTTTGTGCCAAAGTTTTTTTTTCTAGGGGTAGAGGGGATGGTTCGGATTATCCGAGATGTAATTCTCCTTCTAAATCAATACATTTAAAAAATATAAAATATTTTTTATAATTTCTAACTGTATATAACATTTTAACACCATGTTTCCATATATTTCTCTTTTATTTATAATTTTTCGGAATTTGGGAAGGAAGGGGAGGGGGGGTTTGAACCGCCTTATACCATTTTTATCGAAATATGATTAACAAGATATCATTTTTATATATCTTTAAGTAATTAATTAAATGTAAATTCGCTAATAGTCAGTATAAAAAGAGGGTAAAATTTAATTTGTTATTGAATGCAAATGGAAACACAAGAAAATATTAACAAATATTTTTTTGTGCGCCCTGTACACTATTGTAATTGTAGATTGGAGTTATTGTCAGAGTTTGAATTTTAAGTTTTAAAAATGTATAATTAACTCAAATATCTGTTCCTACCGGTTAAATTCTTTCATTTCGATTATCAAGCCATTCGCAAATTATTTCTTCCAAGCACCATTTGTGATTAGATAGACTCATGTTGGATAATTAACATTCAATATAAATCGTCTCGTTAATAGAATATTATTATAGCTAAATATTTTTCGAGATCTATTATTTGAAAAGATAATAGTATTCAAAATACCTCGATTCGGACTTAACTGAGTCATAGATATATTTAATAAGACATGGGAGTGCTCTTGACTGATGAGGCCAAACATCCCATGGCCCCCGGGAATGAACCCAGGATCTCCGCCTATGCCCCGGAAAGGCGGAGATCCTGGGTTCGATTCCCGAAGCCATGGGATGTTTGGCCTCATCAATAAAGAACACTCACATGTCTTGTTGAATATTATTATTTTGATTTGGGATCTTACTACTTACTCATCAGGATATAGCATAAATCTGTATAATCAACTCAAATAAACAACATTCGGACCATAATGTTATTTCACATAAAGAATCTTTAAACTAATCTGATTACCTTGC
>JAKCPI010021161.1:0-25311 GCA_023213315.1 Euborellia annulipes
GCCTATGACCTATTCAGATTTTCAGCTTAACTTTGTGATTGATTTGTATTTTGTAATTCTTTTACACTCAACATATGCTTTGTAGTGCATTTTTGCATCAGATAGCTTTACATATGAATTTTTATCTCCTAATCCCAATGTGGTCCCAAAATGAAATTTTAATATGTTGTTTATCGTAAAATGAGGAAGCATATATAATTTTTCATGAATTTTGGAGGTGACATGTTTTGAGATATTCAAGGTCAAAGGTTAAAGTCAATGACCTTAATTATTTGCATTGTTGGAATGTGATCATGTTGTACATCATTTTAAAGCTTGTTTCAAGACCTTTCCAAAATACTTGGTTCATAGTTGTATCTTTATTAGAACAGAAGTTACAGCCGTTTTTTTGTCTGCAAAGATTTGAAATTTTCCGAAATTTTTCAAATTTTTAGGGGCCATAACTTTTTGTTCTACTTGTGCTACAATTCTGTAATTTGGCATTTTTTCTTTCTCTCATCATGTACAATGAACAGACCAAATTTCATCAAAATCGGAAGATGGTCGGGTTGGGAGCTGTGTTGATTTGAAAATGAAATGACTCTATTATAATTTTGGAAGTTTCAAATTGTTTTTATTTGGACTTAATTTAATTATTAAAAATCTCTTGATCGCTGAGTCTTTAGAAGACAAAGGTGCGCTAATTTAGATTATAGGTATGGAATCTAGTGTTTTATAAATAGAAAAAGCGCTATATCTTAAACTATTAAAAAATATACCCACCGAAGGCGAGCATTGCGGTTAGTGGATGTACAAATACAAATATTATAATTTTGTAAGTCTTTGTCATTGATTAGCTATGAAATAAAAAGTTTCAAAATTGTATTATAAATATATAAATATAATTAATTATATAAAAATCTGGTGTGACTGGCGCATCAGCACACAACTTTCCTCTTACCTTCGGTAATCGAAAGTTGTGTACTGTGCTTGTCACACCAGATTTTTTGTGTCGACATGTATTTAGTTTCCGACAGTAGGGTACAATTGAATTCAAGATGTAAAATTTATAAGTATGGGAAAATATTTATATTTTGATACCATGGCAACCATTTCTCCTATCTTTTCTATGGAGTACAAGAGTAAAGTGGTCTTCAGAATATTTCAATCACAAAATGAGAATATACATTTTATAGAGAATCTAAAAAATAAGCTTCGTGTCACGTCCCATGGGGGTGCCTAACTTAAATATAAAATTTCAACTTCCTAGCTCTTTTCGTTGTTGAGATATTTTGTTCACAGAACACACACAGACAGACACACAGACAGACACACAGACAGACACACACACACACAGACAGACCATGTCGAGAAAACCACTTTTTTGGATTCGGGGACCCCAAAACATGAAGATCCATCAAAAATCTCGACATCGAATTTTTGACATGAATCCAATACTTTCTCTCTATATATATATATATTACATATATACATAGGTAAGAGAAAGTAAAAATATTAGTGAGATTTAATTTTATTTTCAATTCTTTACTTTCTCGTACCCTATATATGAAATATAAGAGAGAGAAAGTATTGCGATCATGTCAAAAATTAGATGTCGAGATTTTGATGGATATACATGTTTTGAGGTCCCCTGAGTCCAAAAAAGTGGGTCCCGCAAATTGGTCTGTGTGTGTGTGTGTGTGTGTGTGTGCGCGTCTGTATGTGTGGACAGATTTTTAGCATGAAGGAGTTGAGCTAGCGGATTGAAATTTTATATTTAACTTAGGTACCTTTGAAGAATCTCAAAATAAGCTTTTGAACAAAATCGGCCAAAAAGTACTAGTACTTTACTGATGTACTTTTTCAGTTTTTTTCGATTTTCTCAAAATTCCCTCCAAGGATTTTTTTTAAATTCATAAATCAACTATTTTTTAGATGCTCTTTAAAATGTATATTCTCATTTTGCCGTTGAAATCTTCTGAAGACCACTTTACTCTTGTTCTTCATAGGAAAGATAGAAATGGTTGCTATGGTAATGGAATTTAAATCTTTTTCTTTTTATTAGATTAAAATCAACTTCTGGGTACCAGATGGCTTAAATAAAAATGCCTGGACCCTATTATATATAAATTCATAAATAACGGTTATCGTAAATGTCTTATATGGCCTGAGCTGCCGAAAAGACAGTGTGAATGTGTGTGTGAGTGTGAGTGTGAATGAGAAAAAGTGTGAATGTTTTTTTAAAAAAAAAAAAAATCAATTATTATTTAAATTCCCATTTTTTTAAAATTTATTTGTGTCTTTAATTGTTTCAAAGAAAACATATATGTCTCTCTCTCACTTGCAAACATTATCGTCTCTCTCTACTCTTTTTAAATTCCCTTTCCACCTTATCTTCGCATAGGAACAATGTTAATTTCCCTATAGGGATTTGTATGTTAATTTCGATTCAAAAGGGGGTCCCCTTTAGAACTTTTTTAGGCATTTAAAATTTTTTTTTCCAATTCTTATGAAATTTTGTATTTATTTACGATTCTATATTGTGTATAAAATGTCCAAATATGAGATTAAAATTTTGAAAAATAACCATAGTTTATTTGAAGCAGTCAACATTTAAAATGCAAGTTTGAAACTAAGGTGCTATCGGAAACTAAATATATCTCGACACAAAAAATCTGGTGTGACCAGCACGGTGCACAACTTTCTCTTACCGAAGGGTAAGAGAAAGTTGTGTGCTGTGCGCCAGTCACACCAGATTTTTATTAATTCCCATATAAACTCGGAAACTATTTGAAGAATTTTAATGGGGCTTAAATTTTCATTTTCACCTTTTATAATTTTTTTTTTTTTTTTTTCATGGGGCGGGAAGTTGCCACTTTTTGTTATTAGGAAATTAAATATTACACACCGAATTTGTGTCCTTTTTATAGTCCGGGAAATTTGGTTCTCGTTTAGGGGGCGAAATCTGTTGTTGACAGAGGAAGCCATCATCATCATCTCCTTGTCGTTGTCGTTGCTTTGAAGTGTATGTGTGTGTGAGAGAGATAAGACCCATGGACTTGTCGACGACACACACACACACAAACATCTCTTCTCTACCTTGCTCAATTGAATTATACATACGTACGAAATATATAATGCGGGCGCTGCTCTCTAAAGCCCTTTTAAAAGACCGGAAAATTGAGAGTGAATCAGGATGTATTTAAAATTCCTCTGTATGGGGAGAAGAAGAAGAAGAAGAAGGGTTGTATGTATAGACACGCCCTCTTATTTTTGCCACTATAAACACAATTATAGAATGTTGCATGGTGGAGTGAGGCTAATATTTATTATTCAGAAAATAATTTTTTCGCTTAGGTTGAGATGTGAACCCTGGACCTCTAGCTCATCTCTGAGTCATAGGGCTTTTTTTTATTAATACTTTCAAAATTATAATACTTGTATTTATAAATCCACTAGCCACAATGCTCGCTTTTGGCGGGTATGTTTTTACTATCAAATACTTGGTTTCATACCCCCTAATCTGAATAAGCGAAAGCTCAACCTCTAAATCTCCAATCAAGAAAAGTCACAATGTTCGCCTTCAGCGGGCATATTTTTATATACAGTTTTTTTTTTTTCTATTTATAAAAGAGTTGGTTCATACCCCTAATCTGAATAAGCGAAAGCTCGAGATTCATATAAAAAAGAATTCTGTACTGTTTTAATCACACCAGTTTTTTTTTTCATTGTAACATCAATATAGCGTGAAATGAAAAAAAAAAAAAATTAAACTGGCAATGATAACAACAACAACAAGATAAAATCAACAACATCAACAGGAAAAGAAAGAGTGAGAGAGAATTATAAAAACCTTTTTGTTTGAATTAAATATAAATATCAAAATCGTCATGTATGATGATGACGATGACGTTGATAATGATGATCAAAAGTGATAAATAAAATTAAAATGGATTTAATCGAAATGAAAAAAAAAAAGAAATCATCTCAATAGATAGAAAAGGTATTTAAATTAAAATATAAATATGTTTAAGTATATAAAAATAATTGTGGGATTTAATTTCAATTTTTAATTCCCATAGAAATTACTTGACGAAATTTGATGGGGCTTTTTTTAACGTGTAGTTGACCCGTAGCCCAACCCCCAAATTTTTGTTTAAATTAAAATTAAATATAGAATAAACACTAGGTTATTTGCTTCAAAGATTTTATTAATTAAAAATTAACACTTGACCAGGTCTATTTTCTGAAAACAAGACGTTAAAATTTAACATAATAAATTAGGTATAAAAAGTAAAGTAATAACACCAGCGTTAAAAAATTTAAACCAAGTTTTAAAAGCGACGTTAATATTTTATTTTTCAGCGCCAGGTGTTAACGATTTAACAAAGCTTTAAAATATTAAAGGTAGCCCCTAGACATAACATTAATTTTTAACACTAATTCTTTGGCGTTAAAGTTTTTGCTTACTGAATAACAATTTTAGGCAAAAAGGTGTTAAAATGAATTAACACTGAATTCAGTTAACGTTTTTGCTTAGAGAATACGTATTTCGACAATTACTTGTCATCATTAGAAGTCGAAATACGTATCAATAATGATAGTCTAAAGCCACACTCGGAAAATTCTTTGCTATTAAAAAAGTTAAGTAGTTTCGGAGTTTATGCGTTACAAATAGATATGTAATAGTATAGATATTCAACATAATTAAATTTATTAAAGATAATTCGAATTAAATAGTTTATATTTACTGAAAATTTATATTCATTTTATTTAATTTTTATAGAATTCTAATTATGGGATTTAATTTTAAAAATACTTTTAACTCCTAAACTATTGGACGGATTTTCATGGGGTTTTTTTCAATGTATAGAGAATTTTACCGGGTTTGTTTTCTCCCTAGTATTGTTATTAAACAAATACAAAATTTCATCACTTTATTATTGTTATACAGTAGGGGATTTCTGACAAACGTACAAATAACTTGTCTTTTTTTTATATATCCAAGCCTCTTTTGATGAATCCCATATACGTTCTTGTTTTTTCTTTTTATTAATCTAATAAAAAAATTCCTCTCAAAATTGGCAACTTTTTTGTTTTCTTTTTAAGTAATAAATTGAAATAATTTAGAGATTGAAATGGATAGATAGAGATGGAAAGACTTTTGAACGTTACTGCTGACTAGGGGAGGCAGGGGGAGGGGGGGGAGAAGAAACAAAACTTTTCCCACCTGCTAAAATTCATCTCTCGCTCTTCTGTTGCTTCATAAACATTTCAAACAATTTCCTGAACCCTCTCTCTCTCTCTCTATCTCGCTATCTACAGTTTTTAAAGTCCCTCTCTCCCCTCTTGTTGTAACACTTTATCGTATAGAGAAAGTACGTAGCTACGCACGCACCCTTCAGCTTAAGCTTCATGGGCCTTTTTTTCCAATTTAATTATTTAAAAGAGAATAATTAAAATTTGTTAAGATTTAAACATTAAAATTTTAAACAGATTACAAAAAAAAAAAAAATCTAAAAAATTTGGTCAAGTAGTTTTGAAGTTATTATGATAAAAATTAAATTTCACAATTATTTTTTTTATAATTAAAAATATAATTATTATTATTTTAAGATTTAAATGAGGAATTCAAATAAAGTAAACTAGCTAGAAGATCTGATTTTGGTTACAGGATTTTTATTTCTCTATAATATTGCCATTTAATTATTAATATTATTATTTTTTTTTTTAGCTTAAGTTCTTTTTCGACATATGAGGCCATTTTTATTTCGTCCTTATTTTTATAAATTAATAGGTATCCATTGTGATTTTGAAAGAATTGGAATTTCAAAGTACAGTAGAACGAATTATGCTCGTTAAGCGAGGTTCCATTGTATATTTGTCTGGCATTAAACACCGTCTTAAACAACCACCGAAACATTCTTGACTCATTGCAAAAAACCCCATTAAAATTGGTCAAGTAGTTTCGGAGTTATTGCAATAAAAATTAAAATAATTAAATCCCATAATTAATTTATTTATTTAATTTAATTTAATTACCAACAATAAACTAATTTTAATTAAATATTTTTTTTCCTTTCGGATTCTAAATGATTAATTAATTACTAGAGTTAGAAAATATATTATTTCCACCATGTATTGTATTGTTTGGACCTAACCACCGAGGACTGGCGCCTCTAAGCATGCCGCAAATAAATTTATTTATTTATTGTCTAATAATAATATTTTTTTCTTTTGTTACAGGTAAGCATAAAACAAGATCCATACCAATCAATTAGCAATTCAACTGTAAGGTAAATTAAAAATATTTAATTATTAAATTCAAATCATTAATTAATTCAAAAATATATTTAATTTAATTACTAACAATAAAATTATTATTTATTAATTAAAATTTAATTGTTCTATGGGCAATTAACGTTGAAGCTGCTCTAAGTGCAACTTGAAATCATTTGTTAAACAAAGATATAAGTGTGACATATCATTTTACTCAGGGGAACGTCAGGATTAAGAATATGTAAAAAAATTTCCTATGTTATTAGAGTCAAAATTTTTCAAATTCCATTTATCATGTTTATTATTATTATTTTTTTTAATTATGGAGTATATTCATTTGCAGATATACAATTTGGCAACTCTAATAAAGATGAAGGGAGGTTGGTTTGGTTTGGACTTTGGTTGGTTGGCCGAGAGAGTTAGAGAGAGAGAGAGAGAGAGAGAGAAGAGCTCTCGCTTCTCCCATCCATTTGAAAGCCCCAAAAATATCGACCCAAAGACCTCTTGACTGCGCATGCGCGTGGTGACTCTACCCCCCAAACACACATATAGACCTTCATTCCACGTGCCCACCAAAATAATAATAATAATAATATTAGCTTTCATTTTTTTTTTTTTTTTTGTTATTTTAACAATATCGCCTATTTGGGTGTGGTCGAAGAAAGAGGAGAAAATTGACAGAGTTGTTGATATAATCAAATTCCCGTTTTTTTTTCTTCTTGTTTTATCTTAAAATATTAAAAAATGGTATTCTTAGATGTTTTTTTATTTTTTTTTTATTTGCAAAAAAGAATTTGCCCCCTCCTCCCCCCTCCCGTAACAAAAAAGAAATATGTAAAATCTTCAAAAGAAAACCAATATAAATTTTATTTTGAATAATATTTATATGATTAATTATAAAATAATAGTTGTGAGATTTAATATTACTTTATTTTTAATTTCCCATTTTTATACTCTATCTCTGAATCTAATTGACAGATTTTTATGGGTTTTTTTTTTTAAATGCATAGAGAATTTTTCGTTGGTGATAATAGGCTAGGAAAAAGTCATTTTGAATATCGTGGAATTTTTTTTTTTTTTAAACCCTTACAGAGGCCATTTAGGGATTATTTATTTATTATAAATTTTAATATACAATGTACCGATGGCAACCGGGGGGCGTTCCACACGCTGATTGCTCGGGGTCACCAATCCCGAACTTTCGCCGTGCTTAGCATCACTTAACTTCAACGATTGTGGTGATTGTTGATCTTCTCCGTTGCCAGGCCCCCCAGCATCGTGGAATTAAATTAAATATTTTTTGAGAACAAATTTGTTGAGCCAAACGCCCCCATGGCCCCCAAAGAATCAAACCCAGGATCTCTAGCCTTTCCCGGGGCATCGCTTTTCTACCTAATATACCCGCTCACCAATACATATGCATAAGATGCAAGTTTTTCTAACAAGAGAATTTAAGGGAGGAAAAAGCACACTGATGACCCGGAAAGGCTGGAGATCCGGGGTTCGATTAGCCAGAGCCATGAGACATTTGTCCTACCAACAAACGTAAGCTCAAAATATGTTATTTTTTTGTTTGCCTTGGCTTAATTTGGGGTAACACTTTAATTTAAAAGATTATAGAAAATTTAATAATTGTACATATAACTTATTAAAATTTAATAGGAAATAGAGACGTGATCTAAATATCCTCAGATACCGTAAAAAAAAATTGACCAGGAGTTTTTAACACAATGTTTTGTCTTTTATGAATTGAAACAACTCCCTCTATTCTCACATAATTATACTAGATGCACGACCCGCATTTGGCTATCTATACCTTAAACAAAACCTCTTTCGTTAATTAATTTCTGAGTGTTTATATGTCTGGTGTGAACTCCTGAACTACATACTAGCCGGATTTTTTTTTTTTAATTTGTAGTTTTAGAAGAGGGTACCCCCTATTTTTATAAAGAAAAGTATCCACCAAGGGCGGTCAATGCGGCTAGTCTTTTATAAAATTTATTAATTTAAAACTAAATAGCCGTGGGTTTTACGAAGGTGAAGAACTCGATCAAGTTGTTATTAATTTCGTCTAGCTATATGCGCGACCCGCCCAAGGTGGTTCGAGTAAATAGTCAATTTTTCTTTATTAAAATAAAACTTTCCATCAAATTCTAAGAAATATAATATTTCTTTATTTTAGGGGAATTAAGAAATGTATTTGTTGGTGTGGTCGGGTGTTCGATGGCATCACACCGTAAAGGCTGGAGATCCTGGGTTCGATTCTCTATGGCGCTTTTGAATTTATTTTTTATGTTTTTAAGATTAATTTTTCCGTGGTGAAAAGTTCCACTTCATTATTATATGTATACTTATTATATATAGGCCTTTTTGTTTATTTAATCTCCTGACTGCAAAGTTCCTTCGGATATTATTAATTAATAAATAAACATTTAGTGTATTTTCTTAATGGAATTATTAATTTATTTGCTTGAGCAAAGATGAAAAGAGAGAGAAAGAGCTTGAGGCGAAAAATCAAATCCCTCTCTCACCTAATTACCACCTTGCTGCCTTCTTCTTTGAACGCCTTCTTCACTTCAACTCACAAACAGGAGAGAATATTATTATTATTATTATTATATTATAAACAAGTAGTATCAAAGTCATAAATCTTATCATCATTTTAAAAAAAACTGGAGGGGAGAACGAAAAAAAAAACAATCTACCGCGAGAATCGTATATTTTTATTTAGATTCGATAGATAAAAGAGAGAAAGATTAAAATACGCCTGTAAGATAGGCAACCGTTTGGCCTTGTGGGTGGCGATATTATAAAACATTAAAAAGAAATGAATAAATCATATGGATAATTGAAATTTATTCATTCAAAAGAAAAAAAAAAAATTAGTCGAATTAAAATAATTGGTCTTAAAGATAGCCCTATGTCACAGTATATATTTTTTTAAGATGGTTCGTTTATTCATTGAAAATTATTTAATATTAATTTTTAGTTTAAAATGAAATAAAGTAACGACGAAAAAAAAAACCATGAAAATCCGTCAAGTAGTTGCTGAGTTAATGACTCATAATTAAAAAGAATTTAATCTCACAAGTATTAATCAATAATTAATTATATTAAATTTAATTTTAAATAAACTTTATTTAATAAATTTTAAATTATTGAATACAAAATTTAAAAAATTTAATTTTTATTTAATTAAAAATGGCGTCTGTAGATTTAAGAAAAAAATCTAAATTTGAAAAATCTCCACTAATTAAAAAGCCGCTTGTTTTTTTGAACAAGTGTATATAACAAAAGTTACTTGAAATTAAATTTCGAGTAACTTTTGTGTAAATAACTTTTCTCTAAGAATATAAATAACGATAATATCAACAAAAAATTGATAAATCACAAGAGTAAAGTACTCTTTAACAGCTGAAACTAGTAAAATTAAAACATGCATTTTATTTATATTTAATTGTAAATAAATCAATAATAATTTTTTAGTTTAAAATGAAATAATTGAACGAGGAAAAATTTAAAAAAAAAACATGAAAATTCGTCAAGTAGTTGATGAGTTAATGACTCACGATTACAAAGAATTAATTATATTAAATTTAATTTTTTTTAAATGAATTTTATTTAATAAATT
The DNA here is from genome assembly GCA_023213315.1 of Euborellia annulipes. Taxonomy (NCBI): domain Eukaryota; kingdom Metazoa; phylum Arthropoda; class Insecta; order Dermaptera; family Anisolabididae; genus Euborellia; species Euborellia annulipes. Next base: position 9,890 of record JAKCPI010021161.1, read on the forward strand.
TTAAATTATTGAATAAAAAATTTCAAGATTTAGAAAATCATTTTATTTAGTAATTTTAAAAAATGGCGTCTGTAGATTTAAGAAAAAAACTTTGAAAAATCCTCTCTAATTCAAAAACTGGTAGTTTTTTTTGAAAAAGTGTATATAACAAAAGTTACTCGAAATTAAATTTCGAGTAACTTTTATATAAATAACTTTTTTCTAAGGATATAAATAACGATAATATCGATAAAAAATTGATAAATCACATGAGTAAAGTAATTTTTAACGGCTGAAACTAGTAAAATTAAAATATACATTTTATTTATATTTAATTGTATGATTGAGATATGAAATTTCAAAAAAATAATTTAAACAAATTTCGTGTAATTTAAAAAAAATTGAAAAATGATAAGAGTAAAGTATCACTTCCTGTTGGGTGTTTTTCGTCAAAATATATTAATGATATATTTATATTATTCTAAGTTTATGATTAAAATTTGATCGTTTTAGCTTTTTAGTTTTTTTTGATAATCTCATTATAAATAAAAAAAAGAGAGAAAAAATGGAGATTGGTAAATCGGCCACAAAATCAATTTATTTTAAGAGCGAGGAGGAAAAAAAAATAAAGAACCCTTAAAATTAAAAAAAAAAGAAGGGGAGATTTTTTTATTTGATGATGAATTCATCTCGTGGTGGTGCTATTAAAATTTAATTTTCTAGCTTTAATCAGAGACTGGTGTGTGTGTGTGGGTGGCTGGGCTCTCTCAATTGGTCCAGCCCAGCAACGGAGTCGATTGACTGGAAAAACACCCTCCACCCCCTTGCCCCCTTTCACTGGGCCCTCAGGGCTTTTAATAAACAATCATTATCTCACTCAGGGCAAAAACGCTTCATTAATTTAATCAGATTCCTCGGTGATGAATTGAATTTTTTTTTTTTTTTTTTTATATTTCAAGTACTGGGAGTGGTTCAAGAAGACTTGACAGGAAATTAAGAGAAAAAGGTTAAAAACTGCTTTGTGACGTCATATGTCTTGAAAGTTAATTGACAGACTTTTAGCTAAATATTTTTCGAGATCTATTATTTGAATAAGATAATAGTATTCAAAATACCTCGATTCGGACTTTAACTGAGTCATAGATATATTTAACAAGACATGTGAGTGTATTTTTTATTGATGAGGCCAAACATCCCATGGCCCCCGGGAATCGAACCCAGGATCTCCGCCTTTCCGGGGCATAGGCGTGCTGTCCATTGCACCAGGCCACCGGACCCTCGACCTGCACCAATAAAACTCACTTCCCCTTATATGCAGTTAGTCGCGCAAGTTACTAACTCGTAACGAATAGGTGAAAAACTTTAAAGAAAAATTTTCCACCTATGCGCCGCTTGGTTAACCAGTAGAGGGACAGATATCTGGATCTGCTCTAACACACTACTGTAAGCAGCAAAGCCCAGAGGGCAGCGGGGTCAAGTTATAGCTAAATATCCTGCTTACAGTAGTGTGTTAGAGCAGATCCAGATATCTGTCCCTCTACTGGTTAACCAAGCGGCGCATAGGTGGAAAATTTTTCTTTAAAGTTTTTCACCTATTCGTTACGAGTTAGTAACTTGCGCGACTAACTGCATATAAGGGGAAGTGAGTTTTATTGGTGCAGGTCGAGGGTCCGGTGGCCTGGTGCAATGGACAGCACGCCTATGCCCCGGAAAGGCGGAGATCCTGGGTTCGATTCCCGGGGGCCATGGGATGTTTGGCCTCATCAATAAAAAAATACACTCACGTGTCTTGTTAGACAGACTTTTAATTTTAATTTTATTTAAATTTCTATAAATAAGGGAAAAAATAAACAGTTTAATAAGAGTTTCAACCGTAGGTTCTAAGTTGAAACATTTTGTAAATTAAAATTAAATATAAAAATTAAACACTAGGTTATTTGTTTCAAGATTACATTCTAAAATATGAAAATAGAAACTTTATACACTACACATTAGAAGCAGTGGCACTAACTGCAATACATCAAAACAACAAGTTCAGCTTAAAAACTCAACTTATTAGCAATTAAAATAATAACAATATAAATATTATTATTATTATTTTAGTTTCTAGGTAATTTGATTTAATTATATATTTTGTAAGCTGGACTTGTTACTTTGATGTATTGCAGTTATTTCCACTCCTTCTAGTATAGCGTATAAAGTTTCAAACTTTTATATATTAAACTTGAAACAAATAACCTAGTGTTTAATTTAATTTTAAACCTAGTTTTCTACAATCGCCCTTTAAAAATTCTCTACATATTGAATTAAAGAAAAAAAAGCCCATAAAAATTCGTCAGGGAGTTACGGAGTTAAAAAAGAATTAAGAATTAAAATAAATAACAGTTAATTAAATCTCACAATTATTATTCTATAATTAATTATATTTATATAAATTATATTAAATTATAAATAGAGAAGACTAATTAAAAAAAAAAAAAAAAAAATGGGAGGAATAAAATTTCACAAATGATGAAATTCAATTTTAATTATATATTTGTTGACAAGTTTCTTGTCTTGTCCCTCCAGAAGGCGGTGGCAAAATGAAATAGAGATTATAGGCCTATGCTTTACATTCAACTTTCTCAAGCATACAACAACAACAACAAACATATTATTATTTAAAGCAACAACAACATAAAAATTAATTATTTAATTGTTATCGCAGACATTCTTGTTTGTATTTTTGTCATGCATCAAATCCTAAACGGGATAAATCTCTAAAATAGATAGAAAAGATAAGTAAATTAATAAATTAAATACTTGGTAATATGTTTCAATTAGTCCATTAGTATTTTACACACTTAAATTGAAACATATTAACAAGTATTTTGCTTATTAGTTAATTTATATTGACTGTTTCAACGGTTTCCAGTCTTAATCTACGAGAAGAGAAAAATTTATAGTTTAATAGTTTATAGTTTAGTTTAATAGTTTAATTCTTACAGACTATCGTCCATTTACAAGGATATTTACAATTAAGTACAATACAATTTAAAAAAAGAGTATACATAAATTACATGTTAAGATCAAAATAAACAAAATAAAAAAAAAAAGAAAATAGCAGATTGTCGTATGTATTCCCTCAGCTATATAATCCCAAAAAAGAAAATAGATAGCCACAGTTATTTACTTCTTGTAAATAATTGTTTTAATGATTTTTGGGTCTAAATTACCCCCTATAGCAATATCCATCTCAAATCTAGAGAATAAAGCCACCATTGTGGCCAGAGGAGCCCTCTCCCTGTGAACTGTTCTTGAAGAACGACACAGAGAAGACTCCTATGTCTAGTATTGACGGAGGAACGTGCACTCCTATCTGACCTAGGATTTCAGGACAATCCACATTACCATTCAATAGATTATACAAGAAACTAAGAGCTGCCATTCCTCTCCTTTTTAAAAAAATTTAAATTAAATATTCATCCAATATATATATATATATATATATATATATATATATAAAAAATACAAGGTTAAGTTTCAATTTTTTTAAACTTAACCTTGTGTTATTTATATATTTGTATTATAATAGAAAAATATCTTAACTGACATTTTAAAAACTAAAAAATTAAGTGTAAATATTTTAACCTATAAAAAAAAAAGGAAAAGAATATTTATTTTGTTGGTCTCCTTCACCACACCCTTTGTAATTGACACAAACACACACACACACACACACATACAGACCTTCAAACATTTGCACAAAAGAACAAAGGAAAAATCAAAGTGAAAGCAGCAATCAAATCACCTGTCTAGAAGATGAAGATGAGGAGGAAGAGGAGGCGTTATGGACCAGGCTTCCTTGTAACCATGGCGATCTCGAAATGATGAAATTCGAAAAAAAAATTTTAATAGACTATATATATCTTTAATTAGAGGATAATAATTGTGAGATTTAATTCTTTTAATATTAATTTATTTTGTTTATTTCAAAGCTAGTTGACGAATTTTTATGGGGTACTTTTTTTTTTAAATGAATAGAGAAAATTTCCTATTATTTTAAGGTTGTTTGAAATTTAAAATTTTAAATGAAAATTTCTAACAAAGGAGACACGAAAGTAGGGCTGTGATTAATCGATTATTTTACCATAATCGATTAATCTTAATAAATCGATTATTTTTCATAATCGATAATCTTAATAGGCTAATCGATTATTTTTCATATTCATAATCAAAAATCGATTATTTTTCATAATCGAAAATCGATTATTTTTTTCCATAATCGAACACTCCTACATGGATTTGAATAAAAAAAACATAAAAAAATCAGTTAAAAAAAAATATTTTAACTTTGAAACTACTTAATTGATTTTTTCACGTTTTTTTTTTTCAAAGTTAAAATATTTTTTTTTTTAATAAGTTGACAAAAAGTTTGTTTCATAATTCTATTACAATGGCAGATCAATCATTAGAATAAATGTTAGATATTCCAAAAAAACGGGTCTTTTTCGGCATCTGAGGCAATTTAACCCCGTTCTTAGAGACTTTTTTTAATGAAAAGAGAATTTCCTCGTATTTGAAACTAAAAAAATTGAAATGGAAATTTCTAAAAAAGGGGACACGGAGGTAGGCCCTCCAACTAGTAACTGTTATTAAATAAATCAAAGTTTATTTCTTTCATTTTTATTTTAAAGAAAAAGGAAACTAAATTTTTAACAAAATAAAAATTAACAAAAAAAAAAAAAATAATAATAATAATTTTTACTCTGAAACTACTTAACTAATTTTTTTTTTTTTCAATAGAGAATTTATCATCAATTTTTATTTATGATTAAATTCATTTAGGGAGTTGGAAAAATATAATTAAATAAATAAAATTAAGGCTCTAAGAAAGGGGTTTAAATTGCCTCGGATGCCTAAAAGACCATAAAGTATATAAAATTATTGAAATTGATCTGCCACTGCAATAGAATTATTTCTTTAACAATGACAAAATCACCACATTTTCTTTTGTTATATAATTTAGACGTATTTTCAAACATAGCATATACGTATATTTAGTGTATTGACTTTAGAGGGTTGATGTGATGTGAGTTGAGTAAATCATGACCAACACACACACACACACACACAATTGGACAGAGACGGATGGCTGCTGCGACTGGCGCCGCCGCGCTCCAGATTTATAGCCCTGGTCAGAGAGATATCAACCCCCCTGCTGATGCAGAGCCCAAAAAGGTCTCAACCCAAAATTGATCAAATATAACCAGTCAAAGTCGTTAAACAGCACTTAATAAAAAAAAAAAAAAAAAAAACTCAATCACTTCATTTCATTTTTATTCTCTTATTGATTAGCTGCTAGATTCATTTATTTCTTTTTTTTTTTTATTTCTATAATAAAATTTGATTTAGTTTCGTTTAATCATAGAAATTTTAATTTATGTTATAATTAAAATTTTTTTTTTTTAATTTATAAGATAATTTATTGAGCTTTTACACAATGGATCGTCTGTTAAATTGAATGGTGTTTTTTGAATTTGCTCTACTTTGTGTAAATAAGTTTTGCTTCAAAAAATTTAGTTCTAGAAAATTTTGTTTAAAAAATAATAATAATAAATAATATATATAGAGCCCTCCGACACCCCGGGCCCCCCCGGGGGGGGGGGGGGGGGGGGGGGGGGGGAGGAAATTTGACTTAGAAGTAGCTATAAAATAAAAATATAGATGAATGGTTTTATTTAAAATGGTCTCATTTAGATCAGAAATTAATTTATATATTTAGATAAAAACTCACTTCAGGAAAGGCTTCCATTAAAAAAAAAAAAAAAAATAAATTTTTACATAAAACTGTATTGTACCCCCCCCCCCACAAGAAGAAATTATTTTCAAATTAAAGGAAGCAACCCAGTAAAATTCTCTATACATAGAAAAAAACCCCATAAAAATCCGTCAAGTAGTTTCGGAGTTATTGCATAATAAATAATTAAATATAAAAATATATAATTAAGTCTCACAATTATTAATTAATTTAACTTAAATTTTATTAATTTAATTTGTTTTTATAAGATAATTAGAAAATAAATTTTTTTTATTTATAACAATATTTATAGAATAATAATTGTGAGATTTAAATTTATTAATTCTTTTTATAGTACAATAACTCCGAAACTACTTGACGGATTTTTATGGGACTTTTTATAAAGAATCAGTTATGGACCAAGTGAGAAAACTTATTTAAATTTATTTCTTCGTAAACGAATAATCAAAACATTAATTATATAATAATGAGATAAATCTCTAATGCAATAACTCCGAAACTACTTAACTCATTTTTAGGGGATTTTTTTCAGTATATAAACATATACAAGGGACAGTTATGGGCCAAGAGAGAAAACTTATTTAAAGCCACTATATTTTACAAATTCTTTGTAAATGAATAATCCTAACATTAATTATAAAATAATAATTTAATTTTTAATTATCCATAATGCATTAACTCCAAAACTACTTGACGGATTTTTATGGACTTTTTATATATAATTTTAAACCAAATGGTAAAATTCAGTAAGAATCTGTAAAATTTTAATTAATTTATATTATAATCTTTATTCAATGATTTTTTACTAAAAGAATAAAATCGTATTGGGGGAAACTTATTTTTTTTTTAAGAATATTTGAAAACTATGAAAATTTCTTATTAGTAAATCTCAAAAGAACATGTGTCAAATTAAGTATTTTAAAGCACGTAGGTTATATCCATAAAACAGAGACTAGATAAAGATAATTTTTTTTTTTTTTTTTTTGTAGCCTAATTCATATTCCAAACATTGGAGAGCAATAAACTCACTCTCTATTAAATACCCCCTCCACCCACCGCTGATGTGATCGTCAATTCCTGACAACATAATAATAGTCTCAAGAAGAAGAAGAAGCTTTGCTGGACTATTTTTATGCCCTCTGATGGGCTATTTATATTTTAAACTCATTTCCATATGTCGTACAAGCGTATAATTTTAAATTTCAATCTGTGTTTTTTTTTTTATTATTATTTATGTTTTGTTCAAGAGAGAGAGAGAAAAAAAGAGAATAAATAATAATAAGTAGCAAACGAATAGAATCATTTTAATTGCAGTGATTTAAGAATAACTGTTATGCAATTTGTCCTAAAGATGATGAAAAACTTCTTTAATAATTTAATATATCCTCCCTGAAAGAACATCTCCAGAAAGAGGGGAAATAATATAGATATTCAAAACTACCACCTCCGGAAGTCTCTATACATAGAAAAAAAACGTCCATGAAAATTCGTTAACTAGTTTCGGAGTTTATGCCTTATAAACAGGAAATTAAATCTCATAATTATTTTTCATTTAAATTTAATGTTTTTTTTTTTTCTATTTTGAGTGAATTAAAATTTGTAATCTGCAATATTATTGAATAAAACTTGTGAGATTTAATTCAACTGTTAACTTGCTGATTTATGCATTAACTCCAAAACTACTGAACGGATTTTTATGGGATTTTTTTAAATTTATTTTTGATGTGTTTTATTTTTGCAATATTTTAAATTTTAAAAATTTATTTTATAGATAACTTAAACTAAAAAAACACAAGGTTATGTTTCAATATATAGTATTGCTTGAGCTCTAGGCTCCAATCTCTTGAACATATCAGCCACTTGTGGGGCCTACTGTACTCAAAAGACAATTCCAGTATATGACAAATTTAAAATAAATAAATCTATCTAACTATCCTAATTCGAATCCTAACATCCTGGGTTTTAATTTTGTTAAAAAAATAAACAAAAGTTTTGCTTAACAAAAAAAAAAAAAATAAAAAAACATTCCCGACTCCTGGTGTATCATCAGCTGTTAGATTAATGTTATTGAAGAAAATCAGGAAAGTTTTGCAATTAATTCATATTAAATAAAAGAACATTTACGTCATCATGTAAAAAAAAAAAAATTAAAATTTTATTTATATGAAATTGCCAATAAGTGAAAGGTTGACAATTTTTATTTTATTTATTTTTTTTTTTTGGCCTGAAAATACCTCCAGCATTTTAATTTGTCGTTCATTTATTTTTTTTTTTTACTAGCTGCATTGCTTGCTTTCAGCGGGCCATACATATATACAGATTTCTTTTTTATAAAAGGCGAAATCTGAATTAATGTTAGCCTAATATCATCTCTATAAAATTCTCTAACAATTACAAGATACATTTAACAAGATTGTATGTCTTTTATTGGTGAGGCCAAACGTCCCATGGCCTCCGGGAATCGAACCAAGGATTACCGGACTCTCGACCTCTAAATATATCGACGTATATTGAATACTAATAATATTTAGATCTCGAAAATATTTAATTAAAAGATATCTCAGGAAAATCCGTCCAGTAGTTTTGGAGAACAAACAAATATATTGATATATCGATTTTGGATTATTAATTCCCTAGTAATGGGAAACTAGAGAGAATTAATAAGTAATCTTCTGTCCTGCTAGTTCATCCCCTCCCCCTCCACACCCCCACCCTCCCTCTCTTTTCTCTTTTTGAAGATCATATGAGCCAGACAGATTTATTTTTTATTATTCAAAATTGAAGAGATGAATTGTTGTTTGTTAGATGGATGGAGGGGGGAGGGGGAAGGGGAGTTCAGAAGATTTAATTAATAAAAATTGAAAATAAAATCGATATTTTATTATTCATCAAAACTCTCTCTCTCTCTCCTCTTTAGATGAGCACTGAGTCTGACATGAAAAAACAATCATAAATAACTCTCCCACTCAACTCCCTCACTCTCTCACTCACTCACTTCTATGCAAATAATATAGAAAAAGAAGTGAGAGAATTTTTTTTTTTTTTTTTTTTGAAAAATTTATTAACTGATTGATGGAATGAGATTAATTAATTTAAAAAAAATGAAAGAAAAAATGTGAAAAGTGTGTGTGTGTTTATTTCTAAGAGACAGACACTCAATAAATTGAGTGATCGTAATTAGAACCTATATTATACCAATTGCATCAAAATCTGTTCATTAGTTCTTGAGTTAACTATTCAAAAAAAAAAAAAAAAAAATCTTTAAATCTCTTTTATAAAATTGAATGAAAACCCAAATAAATTAATTAAAATAGGTCCAGTAGTTGCTGAGTTAATTTAGAATATATACCTGTAAGCCTATATATGACTTGTTGAAAAAAAAATATATATAATAAGATATTTTTTGTCAAAATTTTATTTATTTTTTATTTTATTTGATGGAAGTTTTTTTTTTTTTAATTTTTAGAAATAAAGGTGTTTAATTGAAACGTATACAAAATTTAATTCTGATTATATATTATTAGTTAATGAACGTACTGTATGTCTATCTTAAAATTACCACCGGAAAATTTACTATAGATAAAAATAAAAAGCTCATAAAAATCCGTCAACTAGTTTTGAAGTTAATGTGTTATAAAGAAAATTAACAATTGAAATAAACATGAAAAATACCGCAGTGCTGGTGTTAAAAAATTATTATAAAAAAATTAAAATAATAATATCTCATAATTATTATTTTATAAGGATTAAATCCAGAAACTACTTAACGGATTTTTATGGGCTTTTTTTTCTCTGTAAATCAATAAAATAGTTAAGACTCCCTATTGAATATTTTTTTTCCATATAGATTATCTAAACATCAAGTAGAGAAATAAAAATAAAATAATTAAATAAATTGAAATAATAATATCTCATAATTATTAATTTATAAGCATTAAATTCGAAACTACTTAACGGATTTGTATGGGCTTTTTTTTCTCTGTATATATTTTGAGTAAACTCAGGGTATTTTAATTTCTCTTTTTGATGACGTAGTTCGTAGATAATCTATAAGAAAAAAACAACAAAATTTGAATAGGGAGTTAAACTATTGATTTAATTGCTATTGTCCATGTGTTTGTATATGTAGGAATAACCTGAAACCTTGTTAATGATTGAGGGTAGGTGGACCCTCTAACGAGAGCTCCTCCCCTGCCCCGGGACCATTTCAGGGCCCAGGCAGACGCTCATACAATACAAGAGAACCCCCTAATGGATTGTTCCAGAATGTAATTACACCGCCACCTGGATTGTTCTAGAACTATCCATATTGTCCTTTACTAAATTGCTATTCTTCTTCACCCACAAAGAACATCTCCAGAGAGAGAGAAATAATATGGATATTCAAATTCAATGTATTATCAGTTAAGTCATAAAATCATGATTACAACCCTAATATGTAAATTAAAAAAAAAAATCATTGGTTTAAAAAGAAATCCCGAATAAATGTATCTTTTAAAACTACCATCTCCGGAAAAATCTATATCGAAAAAAAAAACGCCTATGAAAATTCGTTAACTAGTTTCAGAGTTTATGCGTTATATATAGAAAATAAAATCTCATAATTATTATTCATTTAAATTAAATTATTTTATTTTTTTTTTTTGTTAGTTAAAATTTTTAAAATGCAATTTCTCATTAATTATAGAATAAAACTTGCGAGAACTCCAAAACTACTGACCGGATTTTTATGGAATTTTTTTTCTAAGAATTCTTTTTTGATGGTGTTTTATTTTTAAAATATTTCTAAATTTTAAAAATTAATTTTATCTTATAAATTAAATTAAAATACACAAGGTTATATGTTTCAATATTATTTTTTTTTTAATATAAACACTTATTTGACACTCGGTGTGTTATCTTAAGAGGTATTTGCATGTTTCCAAAATATTTTCTTTTAAATAAAAAGACCTAATTTTTATACCGTTTACCCTCTATAAATTTTATATAAAGGAAATTCTCGTGTCATTGTTAAACTTTTAGTGAACAGGAAATATATAAAGGTCGACGATGTTTGTTGGTCAGAAATGCTATTAAACTTTCTGAGGAAGAAGAAGCAGAAGAAGTAGGTAGCTACTCCCTCAACCATCATCCATCCGTTTGAATGAAAGAGGAAGTTGCATGTCTTTCCTCACTCACAACATAGCCCAGAGAATATGTCCTCCCTCTTTTGAATAAATGACGACAATAGGGAATTCTATATTTAGATATGGAAATTAACAAAACAAAAAAGAAGACCCACTTGAAGAATGTCATGTAGATAGTCATTAAGTAATTAACACTTTTTACTCTAATGAATTATCGTGAAGAAGTTTCTCTTTACGGATTTCAAATCCAAATCATTTATCAATCCAAATCATGAATCAGATTTGCTTATAATATAATATAAAATGTATGGACTGGTGAAGAAGTAATTAGGTTTATTTTAAGTGAGAACTAAAAAACCCCATAAAAATCCGTCAAGTAGTTTCGGAGTTATTGCATAATAAATAATTAAATATAAAATATAATTAAGTCTCATAATTATTATTGATTTAACTTATATTTTACTTATTTATTTTGTTTTTGTATGATATTTATAAAATAAAAGTTTTTATTTATAACAATAATTATAGAATAATAATTGTGAGATTTTATTTATTTGAATTTATTAATTCTCTTTATAATGCAATAACTCCGAAACTACTTGACTGATTTTTATGGGCTTTTTTTCAGTTCGTAAAGAATCTTACATGGGACAGTTATGGACCAAATAGAAAAACTTATTTAGAGTCATTATATTTTAAAAACTTACATTTATAAATTTAATTCTTGGTAAAGGAATAATCATAATATTAATTATAGAGTAATAATTGTGAGATTTAATGTAATTTTTAATATTTAATAATTTATAATCCAATAACTCCGAAACTATTTGATAGACGGATTTTCATGGGACTTTTTTCAATGTATAAATAGAAAATAATTTGATATCCGAACTTTAAAATTTTGCATTTTTTTTCAACTTGCAGATTCTTGAAATTTTAATATTTACCGAAGGAAATAAAACGAAGATGTTGATTTATTTTTTTTAAACGAATCATTAAATAGTAATAATAATAATAGAAAAAAGTAACTATTTAGTAATCCTACGTTAGAATCGGCCAACAGACAAAAAAATGTAAAAAAACATCCAAGATTGAATTTCGCTATTTACAAAAATGACAAAATTGACGTGAAAATTAAAATTTAAATATTTTTAGAATAATTAATAGAATAATAATTGTGAGTTTTAATTTTAATTTTTCTTCTAACTCTTTTAATTTTCAAACTACTTAACGGATTTTTATGGGTTTTTTTTTTTCATTGTGTAGAGAATTTTAAGAAAGATTTGAAGCCATGTTACATTTTTGGGAAAACACTTGTTTAAAGCAAACAAATTCGTAATACTTTTAATTTTTAAAATTTTTTCCTACTGGCAGAAAAAATAAAGAAATGTCTTTGAAAATACCTAACTTGGGACTAAACTAGCTGCTTAACCTGTCTTTCGCGCACCTATTTTTGGAATATAAAATTTTAATAGTAATATTTTCAAATTTTTTTTTTTTAAGAAAAAGTTAAAAAAAAAAAAAATTTAATTCTATTTACCCGACTCTATTTGCGCTTTAATTATTGAAATAGAGGATATCTGAGGTAATTGAGGGTAAATGGCCCGGCGGCCCTATTGGTATAACTCACGTAAGTGCTTTAAGGAACTTCATTCAGACAACCATTATTATACTCGCAAATGGGTCATACATACACACACTCACACGCATATACACGTTTTATTAAATGAAACCCTAACATTAAATGCTAACTAAGATAACAACTCTCTCTCTACTACTGTAATTAAAATAATACTAATCCCATTAAAATTGATTTTGATATGAATTATACATTTTTCTCTCTCTAACAAGTAGCAAAGAATTTTTAATTTCTATTATTAATAGTTATGGGAATTATGAATAAAATATACAAATAAAAACACTCGGCTAGTTGTGTCATTGATTTTGAATCAACACTTTTCAACTAAAGTAAATAAATAAAATTTATTTATGCATAATAATCCAAGTCTTGAATCAGATTTGTTTGTAACATAATATAAAATGTATGGGCTGAAGAAGTAATTAAGTTTATTTTAAGTGAGAATCAACAAAACCCCATAAAAATCCGTCAAATAGTTTCGGAGTTATTGGATAATAAATAATTAAATATAAAATATAATTAAGTCTCACAATTATTAATTGATTTATTTATTTAATTTGTTTTTGTATGATAATTATAAAATAAAATTTTTTATTTATAACAATAATTATAGAATAATATTTGTGAGATTTTATTTATTTGAATTTATTAATTCTCTTTATAATGCAATAACTCCGATACTATTTGACGGATTTTTATGGGCTTTTTTTCAGTTCGTAAAGAATCTGACATAGGACAGTTATTACATAAATACATGAAATTAAGTAATTTCTTCAGAAATTCTTAGGAGACCTGCATTGGAGGTTACCATTATTATTCTTTTCAATCTACTTAGAATAATTTAATATAAATAATTACAACAAATTGAACTGGTTTTGTACATTACGATCATGATATGAGTTAATATTATTGTTACTATCATTGTAGTGGTGGAGCCGGTGGAGGAGTGACATACCAAATGTTGATTTAAAATCAATGAAACAACTAGCCGAGTGTTTTTATTTGAATGTTAATCAAATGTGTATGTAATCAAAATAAACAAATAAAAATATTCTGTTAGTTGTTTCAAATATATATAAATAAATAACACTTTTCAACTAAAGATCAAACACCAAGTGTTGATTTCTAATCAATGAAATAACCGACCGAGTGTTTTTTTTTGTTTATTTTAATTTACATTCAACGTTCGAATTTTTAAATGTTATTATTATTATTGATCATAAAAAGACAAAAAGATAATTCATTTAAGAAGAACTACTAGTCAGGAACCACTCTTCGCAAAAGGATGAAATTTTATAAAAAGATATTAAAATTTGGAGTTATAGGGCTGTAAATATTTTCTCAGCACCGCCACCAAATCGACATTTAGTGCTAATAATTAAGACGATTGTCTCCATTCCTGGAATAAATCCCCTTCCAATCAACAGATTGTTCTGAAATTTGGTCTAGTGATGATGTCAAACAACGTCTTAATTATTACTTAATTCACTTTAGTCATTAGTATTAGTAGACTTGACATTGAGATGGTAGATTTGATACTGAGGTGGGTTCTCGTTTCCCTCCTCAGGAGGAGGCATCTCACAAAGAGTTTTGCCATGAGGTGGATTTGTTTTCAACTCAGGATTATAAGCTCAAGTTTTTTATCCCTCGGCTAATCGCTCCTTCAATCACTTAGTACTATATGTCGATTTGGTGGGGATGCAGAGAAAATCTTTACCTCTCTATGGACCTATCATTCTGACGTTTCACTCCGAAATTATAACTTGTATGTGACATTAGAAGTTATTATTATTTTTTAATTTTTTATATTTGTATAAACTCACTCTAATTATTAATTTGTACAGCTGATGAAGAAGTGCTATTAAATTCCTTCGAAATATTCGAAGAAAACACTCTAAAAAGTTATTTAGAAAATTTCAGTAGTTGCAGAGTTTAAGTGGACATTTTTATTTTGTTTAAAGCCTCTTTTTTGATATCTAATATCTTTCTCATTATATTTTAATTGATTGGTAGCCAATTCAAATAAAAAAAAAAAATTTCGACTAGGACGGGATTCGAACCCTCGACATCTAGCACCAAAAACTAATACATTATCTCTTAGCCACAATTCAAGGTCAAAAAAAAAATTAAAATAAAAAAAAATTCTTATAATTAAATCCCATAATTATTATTCTATAATTAATTATATATAAATTAAATTTTAAGATTTAAGCATTTAGAAACAAATAATTGACATGAATAAAGTACACTATATCCTTTATATAATCACCCCCCCCACCCCCACCGCCCCTCCAACGGCATTGATATCCAAAACAAATGGACATATAAAGACCTTCAATAAAATGTTTGTTTGTGTTTGTTTATTCGTCTGAATAACTAACAGGCGACAGACGTAATGGTAGAGATATGGAGATTATTTTAATTTAATTCACTCACCATCCATCCATGAAGGAATTCAATTCATTCAAAATATTCAGGCCAAATTTTATTGTCCTATTAATTTTTGGAATTCTCATTGATTATAATAATTAACTTGTCCGCTGTCTTGTTTGTGATTATTAATCACAAAAATCAATTTTAATATATATAATTAATTATAGAAAAATATTTGTGAGATTAACTTGTTTAATTTTTAATTCCCAAAGGGATTTTCTGAAACTAAATGACGAATTTTTATGGGTTATTTTTTCAATTTTAAAACAAATTCAAAATTCAAAAAAAAAAATCAAAATGTAAGTAAAATTAATTAAAAAACACTAAATTGTAGAAATTCTGGATTGTCGAAATAAGTATTTTATACCAATAACATATAATCTAGTGTTTTTAATTTTAATAAATTTTACCTTCTTATAATATAGACTAAAGCTTTAGGTTTCCA
>JAKCPI010021162.1:0-13506 GCA_023213315.1 Euborellia annulipes
TCAAAATGGAGTAAGAGAAAGTAAAAAAGTTAAAATAATTTCCAAATAACTTGAAAACAATCTAGAATCTTAATTTCAGCCAAAGATTTGAATGAAAACGAGAGAGAGAGATAGAGAAACGAACAGAGCAGTTAATGGTGAGAATGCAATTGTCTGTGTGTTTGTAAACAATATTGCCTTTGCTTGATATGAAGGGTCCTTAATAATGTCAGAAATGAACATAACCGTATTAAATGGAAAGGGTTGGAGTGGAGGGAGGAGGAATTAGTGGACGAGCGGGCCATTATCTCTGGACCAAACAGTCGTCAGACATTCCCTAGAAATGGCTTTTGTATGTGTGTGTGTGTGTGGGGGGGGGGGGGGGGGGGACAATTGCGCTTATTAAATGGACGTATTTGTATCATGTGGTCAAATCAATTTATACAAGCTGCTTGCTTGCTCTGTTTCTGTTTATTAAATTCCGTCAAGTTGTCATCATTAGGATACTTTTAGGGGGATTTTATTTTGATTATAAATCGTATCAACAGCAAATAGCCTAGATCTCATTTTTATTTCATATGAATTTATTTTATTACTACTTTCTCGCGATCCTCCAGTGCATTGCTGGGCCCATTTGAGGAATGAACCACTTGACTATTACGGGGGAACGGGACGACGTCTGCGGGGGCGTACGTTACGCCACTGGCTATCACACCATTTCATTTTCTTTCGGTTACAGACGCCATTTAGAGGTTAGTATTTTCATATGCATGATATTTCATTGAGGGTCTCATTTCTTGGGAGTAAGTGAGTGGCAACCATTCATCTAAGGATAGTTCACACTGTACATTTTTTTTATGCAGGCAGGTTTTTTCTCGCCTCGTTATGACGCCATTTATGACTCTAGCGAGCAGTTGCTTGCAGGTTTTGGATGATAGAACATGTTCTAAAGGACGATTCACACGGTGTGTTTGTGCATGCATGCATGGTTATTTAACACGGTTCTCCCATGGATATGACGTCATTTATGAGCGTTACGAACTTTTACTTGCTGGATTTAGGTATTAGAACATGTTCTAATTTTAAGCAAGCTTGATGCCTTGCACTCAGGCTTCGACCAATCACAGAGCCGGATTTTAACACGTCATTACCAACATGGCTGACTTTGTTCAATCAGCTGTTCATTTACTTAATAAAGACATTTTTGGCAATTAAGGGTTTATTTAAGTAATATTAATATAAAATAATTTTTTTTTTTTAAACACTCACACTTTTTTCTCATTCACACACACACACATTCGCAGTCTTTTCGGCAACTCAGGCCATATAAGACTTTGAAGATAACCGTTATTATTTATAATATCTATTGGGGGTCCAGGCATTTCTATTTAAGCCCTTTGGTATCCATCGCGGTGCGGGGGGGGGGGGGGGGCTTGGGAGGCCCACGGGCCGGGCCGGGCTAAAAAAACTGTATCTCCACAGGACTCTGATAAAAACGGAAAAATTTAGATAAAAAAAAAAAAATAATGATAATTTCTCTTTGAGAGGGCTCGGGGCCCTCAGGGTCCCGGGCCCTCAGAGTTCAGGGATATACGGTATTTTAAAAATATTTTTAGTATGGTCTAATAATGGGGCCCGAAATTAAGGTTGCGGGGGGGACCCAGCTAAAAAACGTTACGCTACTGGTGATAGCACAACACATATTCGAAAATTGTGCAATGTTTGTATCGAGAAATATTTAGTTCATCCAGGGCTGGAACTACGAGATTTTTAAGGGAGGGCAAAATTTAATTTGCCGCCCCTCCTTAAAATTTTCTATACAAAATTCATATCATTTTAGCTTTTTTTTAGTAAATCTTTCTTTAATTGCCGCCCCCTGATATCTGCCGCCCGGGGCACACGCACCCACTGCCCCCCCCCCTAGATCCGGCCCTAAGTACATCAGAGCGCTTAAAAAAACCCAAAAATCTGTTTAGTAACTAAAGTGTATTAAATAAAACGTAATCAAGTTTGATTGAAATCAAATTGTCAAAAAGAAAATGTGATTCGTTTTTGAATAGCTATTGAAAAAAAAGATTTAAAGGTAAATACTGTAATTTTTAATTAGAGAGAGAGAGAGAGAGAGTTGTTCCTCCATCCACGTAGAGGGAATTATCTTGCCTATCTATCAACTGAATTAATTAAATTAATGTCTCATTAAGGGATCAGGTAATGATAATTGCTTAATTTCAATAATGACCTCCGACTTGTGTGTGTGTGTGTGTGTTGACGTAATATTAATAGATATCCTTAGTGAAGTTACAAATACAGTAAATAAAAAAAGTCTGTATAATTGTGCAGTGTCTCGCTATCTCGATCAGTTTGACAAATAGAGGAGAGGATATAAAGAAATTCTCAAATGAAAGGCTCAAAAAATTCCTGAAAATTCGGAATTTGCATATTAGAAAGTTTTAAGGCGCGTTCTCACGAGTCAACTTTTGTTGATCAATTTTAGTTGGCCAACTAATTTTTAATATTGGCGAGGCCAAACATCCCATGGCCATCGGGATTCGAACCCAGGATCTCCAGTAGGCGTGCTGTGCATTGCACCAGGCCACAGGACCCTCGGCCTACACCACCTGTTAGAGCAGACCCAGATGTCTGTCCCTCTACTTTAAAAAGCGGCGGACAAGTGAAAAAAATGTTTTTTAAGTTTTTCACTTTGTTAGTGACTTGCACGACTAACTGCATATAAGGGGAAGTGGGTTTTATTGGTGTAGGTCGAGGGTCCGGTGGCTTGGTGCAATGGACAGCACGCCTATGCCCCCGAAAGGCTGGAGATCCTGGGTTCAAATCCTTAGAATGCTCTATATAAATTTTTTGAGAAAATTATTTAAAATACACTTTACTGATGTAGGATTTTTTAAAATAACGGAAACTATATCTCGACACAAACAAATCTGGTGTGACAACCACAGTACACAACTTTCTATTACCGAAGCTAAGAGAAGGTTGTGTGCTGTGCGATCAGTCATACCATTTTTTTTTGTTTACCAGAAATCCTTTACCCTTTAGGCTATTTTAATTTGTTTCATTTTTATTATTATTTTAACGAGCGCTTGTATCAGAATCTTTTCCTTTCCTTTCCTTTGTGGTTTCCCTCCAGGGCCAGTCGGTCCATTTGGCTGTTGTTTTGCTTCATTCATTATCAATTGATTTTCATTGACTCTTCTTCTCTCTTTTTATCTTTTGTGACATTACGATAAATTGCCAATTAAAAACAAATTGTTTGGTTTATACGGAAATAAAATAGAAAAAAAAAACAATCATCTCTAAATGCTCCAATAAATGGCATTAATATACAAATCAATAGCAATTAAAATTTAAATGGAGATCCTCCCTCTGCTCTTTTATGAGTTATTAAAGTTTTTTTTTTTGTTTTTTAAACTGGTTAATAAAATGTTAACTAATGTTCATATCAAATGAAGGAAAATATAATTTAACTGATAAGGTAGTTTGGTTTTTAATAAAAAACTGGGAGGCTTCGCCACGCTCAGCTGGTTTGGGCCCGCCTGCGGCGGTCTCTCGTCTTTTATTAATTATGAAAAAAAAAAAAAATTGCCTGGACCCCAATATGTATAATACTCATTAACGGATATCGTTTAAAGTCTTAAATGGCCTAAGTTGCCGAGAAGACTGTGTGAATGAGTGTGTGAATGTGAGTGTGAATGAGAAAAAAGTGTGAATGTTTTGAAAAAAAAAAAAAATTTTAAACATTCACACAGTCTTTTCGGCAACTTAGGCCATATAAGACTTGACGATATCAGTTATTTATGAATCTATCTATATTGGGGTCCAGGCAATTCTATTTAAGTCATTTGGTATCCAAATAAAATCGTCGGACTGCCTGGGGTCCGAACCCGCGACTTTTGGTATACGAGGTTAGCACGCTAACCCCTACACCAAGCCCCGAGGGCAAAAAAAAAAGATGATGATGATGATTATTATTATTATTATTATTACTATTCTAATCCAGTGCATGCTTGAGGATTTGTTTACATTCAAAGAATACACAAATGCAAATAATACATAAATATTTCTCTATACATTTCCTATGGGAGAAATCGTAACTTTAAGAATTAATAACTCAAAAAGTTATAGGAATTTCGGGATGAAAATGATTTTCCTGTATTCTCCTCTTTATCCATATAAAATTTCATTTCAAAATTTTAACGGGAAGAATACATAAATATTTCTTTATACATTTCCTATGGGAGAAATCGTAAAGTAGGAATTAATAACTCAAAAAGTTATAGGATTTTCGGGACAAAAATAATTTTCTTGTAATCCCTAGAAGGTCCCTTTTAAGTATATAAAATTTCGTTTCAAAATTTTAACGGGGAGTTGTCTAAATATAGCGTAGAGTCTACACTGTATATTGAATATTAATCAAATGGTACACCCTGTATGTGATGTTATTTTATTTTCTAAAAGAATTTTCAAGTACTCTTAAAAAGAAAGCTATTTATTTTAGGTATTACCAAAGATCTATTTGAAAAGCTACGTAGCTCATTCACACACGTATTGCAATCATTTCCCCCACCCCCTCTCTCTTATTTAAGAATGATAGATAAGAGAATCGCGTGAGATAAGAAGAAAAAAAGAGAGGGAATTATATCTCTCGTAAAAATAGGATATTGAAAGCCGATTTAAAGGCGGAATTCATAACAATTTGGAGGAAGGCAATTGCTTACAACGATGACGTCGATCAACGACGGCTCTATGTCTGCCAAGAGCACTTGAAATAAAATAAAAAAAAGCCCATTCTAAAAATTTAATACTTTTCACAATGAGCTTATTATTCATTTTGATACGACTTGAGCCTTTTTCTTTCTTTATAGCAGATTTTGCTTTTTTTTATTATTAATATGATTAGTTCAAAAGGTTTTAGAGGTTCATAAATGAGTTGAAAGGAGATTCATGAATTTTTATAAAAACGCGTCCCCGTCTTTTTTTTGTTTGTTTTCTCTTATCTATACATCGCTCATTTGCTGCAAGAGTGTCATAACTCAAAATTTCTATTTTTTCAGGAGATCAAAAAAAAAAAAAAAAAAAAAATTTAAGACATTTATGTAGAAATTCGAATTAAAAATGGTAGCTATACACATTAATTCTTTATTATCGAGAATATCACTGGTACACCTTCCAGAAAGCTTCTTTTTAACTGAAATATTACTGTTTTGAACTAAACAAAGGAGTTAAAAAAAATTTGGTATTCAAAAAATTAGATATGCTGAGAGTTTGAAAAGCTCAGATAAATAGGTATGTCACTCTGCCAGATAATAGAGCATTTTATTACTTGTCCTTACTGTAACATTAACTCAATAAGGGCGATTTTTGAATTATGACGATATTGCAGCGAATGAGCGATATGTTAATATATGTAGAGAGAAATTATTGGGTTCAGATCAAAAATTTGATGCCGAAATTTTATGATGGAAATAAATGCTTTGAGGTCCAAAAATATGGATTGTGTCTTTGAACAAAATATCTCAAAAACAAAAACAGCTGAAATTTTATATTTAAGATAGGCATCCCCATGGGACGTGACACGAAGCTTTTGAACAAAACCGGCCAAAGAGTGCTAATACTTTACTGATGATACTTTTACTTTCTCGTACCTCTATATATATGTTAATATATAGAGAGAGAAAGTATTGGTTTCATGTCAAAAATTCGATGTCGAGATTTTGATGGATCTTCACGTTTTGAGGTCCCCTGAATCCAAAAAAGTGGTTTTCGCGACATGGTCTGTCTGTCTGTCTGTGTGTCTGTCTGTGTGTCTGTCTGTGTGTCTGTGTGTGTGTCTGTGAACAAAATATCTCAAGAACGAAAAGAGCTAGGAGGTTGAAATTTTATATTTAAGTTAGGCACCTCCATGGGACGTGACACGAAGCTTTTGAACAAAATCGACCAAAGAGTACTAGTACTTTACTGATTCACTTTTTCAGTTTTTTTCGATTTTCTCAAAATTTGCTCCAACGATTTTTTTTAAAATTCAAAACTCAATTATTTTTTAGATTCTCTATAAAATGTATATTCTCATTTTGTGATTGAAATCTTCTGAAGACCACTTTACTCTTGTTCTTCATAGAAAAGATAGGAGAAATGGTTGCCATGGTATCAAAATATAAATATTTTCCCATACTTATAAATTTTACATCTTGAATTCAATTGTACCCTACTGTCGGAAACTAAATACATGTCGACACAAAAAATCTGGTGTGACAAGCACAGTACACAACTTTCGATTACCGAAGGTAAGAGAAAGTTGTGTGCTGTGCGCCAGTCACACCAGATTTTTTCAATTTTTTTGATTTTCTCAAAATTTGCTTTAACAATTTTGATTAAAATTTAAAAATCAATTATTTTTGAGATGGTTTTTAAAATGTATATTTGCATATTGCCCTCAAAATTGTTTAAAGCACACTTTACTCTTCTACTTCATAGGAAAAATAGAAAGAATGGAATGCTATGCTAACATAATATATTTTACAGCTTGAATTCTGATAGATTGGAGATACCAATTTAATTGAAATAAATACGACTTCTTCTTTTTCTTTCTTCGCCTGATTATTCCAGCGGTGCGGGGTCGGGGGAAGGATTTTTGGACCGGGAAGGAATAGAACAGGCCGGCCCGTCGCAAATGTTGAAGTGGCAGAGACTGACATGCAAATAACAGAAATACTGACAGTCCCAGCTAGGGTAGCTCGTGGTCGCCATCTACGTACCCACAAGAGGGGCCCCTGAGCAAAATTGAAATAAATACGACCAGGAGATAAATAAGACGAGAAAGGGTTCGATGCCGAAAAAATTCTTAAATGAAAAAAAATAAAAATATAACATATTTTGCGGAAAATAAATACGTATATACCGAGAGAAAGATTGAGTGTGACAGGCACAGAACACAAATACGGTTATTTTAATACTTATCCAAGATAAGAGAAAGTTGCGTGCTCTGCGACTAATCCTACCAGATTTTTTGTTTTCTCTTATAGGAAAGTCACAGAAATTTGACTCGGTCCCATCTGCGGTTGAAGATTACATATATTTTCAATAATTACAAAAAAGATGTGGTGTGACTGATCGCACAACACACAACTCTCTCTTACCTTAGGTGATTGAAAGTAGTTCTGTGCTTGCCAGACCAGATTTTTTTTGTGTCGACATATATTTAGTTTCCGACATTACGGTATATATTTGGATTCAAGATGTAAAATTTACAAACAGAGACAAGAAATATGGGAAACATTTCTCCCATCTTTCCTATGAAGTACAAGAGTAGAGTGTGCTTCAAAAGATTACAAGGGCAAAATTAAAATATACCAGGTACATTTTAAAGAGTATCTAAAAAACAATTAATTTATAAATTTTAATCAAAATCGTTGGAACGAATTTTGAAGAAACTGAAAAAGTACCTTACTTAAATATACAATTTCAAAACCTCTTTTCGTTCTTGGGATATTTTGTTCACAGTCAGACAGACCATGTTGCGAAAACTACTTTTTTGCATCAGAGGACCTCAAAACGTGTATAATCAAAATCTCGACATCGAATTTTTGACATGAAACCAATACTCTCTATATATTAACATATATACGTAAGAGAAAGTAATAAATTTTGTTTATGTCCCAATGAATTGTTTTCCTCTGTCTCAAATTTCCTCTCTCTTTTTAGCTATTTATTATTTAAAATAGTCTATTTTTTTTTTTGAAACTGTAAAAAATGTGTGTGTCGAATCAATAAGCTCTAAAAAATATTTCTCTTTCAAACGATAGTAAAAGATCAATGTTTTCATATGGAAACAAGGTCATGAATGAACTTTAAAAGGGAGCTTTAAAACTTTAAACTTTTGTGTTTGAATTGATAATTTTCAATATTAAATTATCATCCATTTTACTCTCTCTCTCTCTCTCTCCCCCTCTTTCTCCCTCTCTAAACTATATTTCGTTTAACAAAAAGTAAAAATTGAAAAAAAAAAATGCAATACTGTATTTTGACTAAAAGATTTTTAAAACATATTTTTTTAGAACACTTTTTTTATTTTCTATATTTATAGAGAAAGTGTTGTTCTAAATTAATGGTAGCCTGTATACTAGGGGACAGAAAAAAGTCATTTTTTTTATTTCTAAAGTTTTTAGGCTCTTTTTGAAGACGTTACAAACTATTACATTACGTACGAAAACATCCAATTAAAAAAAATTAAAAAATTTGGTGTGACTGGTCGCACCAGACTTTTATGTCAACATATATAGAAGCTCTGAGGATGGTCTTAACCAAGACCGAAATGTCAACATAGTGAACTTTTTTTTTTAAAGATTCACACTTTTTTCACACTCACACTCATAGTCAGAGGCTGCGCCCCCTGGAGCTCCTTGCTACTTTGGAGGGCAAATTTGTTGTTAATTTAGAATATTTCTAGTGGCAATGCACAATTTAAAAAAAAATATATATTTTTAAATATCTGATTTATTAAATCAAAATAAATTAAATTAAATTCTTCTTTCTTGAATATAATAAATAACTCTTACAGCGAGAGATTGCTAGCTAGATATGTTTAGGTTAGTTGCAAATGCCAAAACGTGCTCTATTCTATGTCCTACTGGTTGCGTAGCCCCGCCCACAGCGCATAGTCGTATAACAAGAAAGCTGTTTCACAGAGCAACTGACTGCCTCTCTAATTTCCAAGCCACCTTGTAGTTTTTGTGTTCCCATATTGAAGAAATTTGATTATAATTAATACTACGTTACTCCCTGGTCCATGTACTATATGTGTAGTTAATTTCAAATAGATTCATTCAAAATTGTGGATTTCTATAGAACATATACATACATAAATACGTTTTTCCATGTATGTATATATATTTTATATAGATAGATAGATAGAAGATACATTTGGGGTCCAGGCATTCTTATTTAAGCCATTTGGTATCCAATTTGGTATCGGATTCTAACCTGCCACCCTTGGTATAGAAGGCAATCACGCTACAACTACACCAAGCCCGAGAGCTAGTGGACCTTAATAAATAAAATATATGTATTACTAGCTGCTATTCTTTTCTTTTTTTTAAATGCTGATGGGATTAAAAATATTTTTTATTCTTTACAAAAACATTTTTTGTTGGGACGGGGGGGGGGAGATAATCGTCCGATTCGTCCAAACACCCCTACCCCCTCCTCGAAAAATTTTTCTAATCGTAAAATCGCCTCATTTTCCCGTTTACATTAATCCTAGTAAGTTTTATCATTTGCATATTTTAATAAAGTTCGAGTTAAAAAAAAAAAAAAAAGGAAATCCAGTAAGTAAACATTAAGGTTTACAACTGAGAAACAGTTTTAATGTCATACATGCTAATAATTTTGTTAAACTTTGTACAAATGACTGACTGACAGACAGATAATAATAATATAGAGCAGAAACAAGCAGCCATTTAGTGAATGCCTTGTTGAAATGTGTTCGTATATTACTAGCAAGTTTGTCTGTTCTGCGCCCTAATTTAGTATCCACCCTCGAACAACACACACACACACACACACGCACGACTAGGTATAGGCATGCGTGTGTATCATTCAACTATGCCGACGTATAATTAGAGCTACTTATATAAAAAATCAAAAATATAGTAAGTGCGGAATTGATAACGTTTCAGGTTATAAATGCAATGTGTGTAGATTCTCTCAACAGAGATGACAGAGATTAACTCCAAATACAGAATGACGGAGGATGTTTGAGAATAAACTATGTTAGTAAATTTTAAGAATAAGAGAATCTGCCCGCAGGGAGTGCTAAAAAATGACGAATATTAATCGCCAACATTGGCGTAGCCAGAAATATTTGAAGGGGGGGGGGATCAAGAAATTTTTTTCAAAAATTTAAGATTATTTTAGGGTTTTTTATAAATCATTTTGGTTTGTTTTTTTTTTAGCTAGAGTAAATTATTATATTTTACTTTCTCTTACCCTATGTGAAATACAATTTATATTAAATATCTAGTCTTGGGTCCCATGGGGGGGGTTTGAACCCCCAAACCCCCCCCCCCCTGGCTACGCCTATGATCGCCAATCACGATTTTCTAAGCTTATCCTGCTCATTTAGTCATAATAATTAATACATTTGCCTCTAGGACCGGGGGTGGTTTTAGGCTATCATTATATCGAATTAGGGGTAGGGAACCCCCCTTTTTGGGGGTTATCAAATACCCCATAGCAAAGCATTGGAAATCAGGATCTAACTCGCTTTACGAAAAATATATTTATCAAATCTTTAAAATGAGAAATAAAAACTCTTCCTCCCCCTAACAATTCGACATTTGAAAAGATTTTTCCGCTCTGCGCCCCCCCCCTAAAATTTTATTTTTTTTATTTTTCATTCGATTTTAATAAAATTTAAAATGTTGCTTTCTTAGGGTGTAAATAATTGAAAAATGGTATTTTAGACCTCAGAAAGTTCAATCACCCCCTGCCTATAAAAAACATTTATTTGGACAACTCTTAGTCATATCTCGATCTGTCTGTCTGTTTGTAACGCAAAACTTCTGGACCGATTTTCATGGAGTTTTTTTTTAATGGGTACAGAATTTTCCGGGGGTGATTTTAGGCTATCCTTATATCAAATTAGGGTAGGGAACCCCCTTTTAGGGGGCTCACAAATCTTCCATAGGAAAGCATTGGAAAACAGGTTCTAACTAGCTTCAAAAAAAATATATTAATCAAATATTTAAAATAAAAAATAAAATAATTTGCCCTCGAAACCGAAATGACCTCTCTACGCATCTTAAGGATTTCCTCATTATTTTTAATTATACAATAACTATACATACATGTATATGACACTTTTGTTAATCCTGATGGACGTGATAGATGCTCGAAACAATGCTAACAAAATATTTTTTTTTTAAAGGATTTTTTCGGTCATATAAAATTTCAATACCTACTACTAAATTCCAGGAGATGTTAATACATTTTTATCGCGCCCTGCGGACATTATATTTAATATTGCGGGAAACAAAAACGAATTTCGATTAAATAAAATACAACTCATAAAATAGAAATATTATTAGAGGGCGGATGGAATACATGTATTTACATGCGATAGAATATTTATTTTTATGAGTTTAACTTGCTATTGTATTATTCTAGTGATAATAAATTTGATTTGTTTTATATGTAAAAAAAAAAGCAACAGGATGCGGAGATATTAGAGGTGGCAAGAAATAAACCCCCTCCACCCATTTAAGAGAAGTTACCACCCTCGCCCCCTTCTCTCTCTCTGCTTTACCATAATTAACCATCGCCTCCCCTTTTGTCTTCATCTTCTGGCTGAATGATTACAAAAAGAACTAACTGCTTCCTTTGATTAAGGCAATTTTTTCATTTTTTTTTTTTTTTTATGTAAAGGTGAGATAGGCTAATTAAATTAAGTAGTCCGTAAAATGCGAAAAGGCAAATTGGGCCATTTGCAACTATAACAATTACATTTATAATCAGTGATTGTCCGTTTTGCTTTTTGTTCAAATAACTCCAGAAATGCCCTCGGGGCTTGGCGTAGAGGTTAGCGTGGTAACCTCGTATACCAAACGTCGCGGGTTCGGACCCCAGGCAGTCCGATGATTTTATTTAAGCCACTTGGATACCAAATGGTTTAAATAAGAATGCCTGGACCCCAAATAAATATATATTATATAAATACGAGTATCGTTTGAAGTCTTAAATGGCCTAAGTTGCCGAAAAGACTGTGTGTATGTGTGTGTGAATGTGAGTGTGAATGAAAAAAAAAAAAAAAAAATTTATTTTTTCCCCTACACCCCTTAATAAAATTTTAAGATAAAATAGCGCGAAACAATTTCATTGAAGCTTAAAAAGTGATGTCTGATAAATAGATTATGATTAAAACGTACTTCAATTTTTGGTACAATTACTACTATTTAATAATTACAACAATAGATATCGCTCAAGAAATTGCAAAACTTGCCCGCTCATTTAGGCATGGGCGTAACTAGGGTGGTGCCGGGGGGGTCCAGCCCCCCCCCCCCCCAAAAAAAAGCTTCTTGCCCCAAGAGTAAATGAGAAAATATGGGGCTTTCCAGGCCCACCGGAATAGCTGGTCCCATGCCCCTCCCCCAGCCAAATTCTATAGTTACGCCCATGCATTTAGGTCGTCGAATAGGGATGGAAATGGCGATCGCAAAGTCTGATATTTTTCGATTCTCGGAATCGTTTATATAATAGTAAGTATAGTATAGATAATATATTTACTGAGTATCTTCTAAGCACGAGTTATAAAGTTTTTAAAAAGTCGAAAAGTCGACTTTCAGAAATGATTAGTCGATTTAGAGAATCGAAAAATATCAAGGCGATTGCAATATCGATAATCGACTTTTCGAGCGCCTTTTCCATCCCTATTCACTCTTCTTCTCCCTTCGTAGTTACGTTAAAATTTCATGCGGGCTCATTTGAGAAATTTAAATCAAAATGCATAGAAACAAAACTTAAGAAGGCCTGTGGACAAAATCCACTAAAAAAAAAGCATTGCGATCCAATTTGCAGATCCAGGACAGATTGAAAGATCACGATCCTGATTTTCAAAGATCGGATCCTTGGATTTTAAATTCTAATTTTAGACCAGGATGCGCAGGAACATTGTAGCCAGGAGATTAAATAAAAAATCTTTTATTTAATTTTTATTCGCCGACTTTTCGGTCGTCAATCAGAGAAAATATTGTCAACGTCGGTGAATAAAAATTGAATATAAGATCTTTTTATTTAATCTCCTGGCTACAAAGTTCCTGCAAATCTTGATTAAATCATCACAGACATAAAACATTAATTTATATAATTGGAGGTTTACTTCTTTGAAATTCGTATGATGGAGTTCACGAAAATTAAAACAAAGTATTTTACTTTATTATACAGGAATTTTATTGCCAGACAACTGTTGTGTGCACATTCTCACAGTTTCGGTCCGATAAGGACCATCATCAGGCCTGAAACAATCAAATTGCTCTCTTAAACTTCATGCAACACCGGGCCAATCTCTCATATGGTTACATATTCATTCTCTTCACAATACAATGAACAAACATCACAATTATGATTTTTTATAAATTTTAAGAAGACAGATAATATTGTTCTGTTCAAAATCAAAAAATTTTTTTATAATTAGTTTCAAGATTATGTCACTTTTTTCCAAAAAAAATTATGTCATTAGAAAAACGAGTTCATACCATGAATTCCTTGTCTCTTATTCAAATATATATTTCCCCAAAGGGGGTGAAAAGCCATGAATTATATATATTATGGAGTGGGAGAATACTGATGGCCTGATGATGGTCCTTTTCGGACCGAAACCGTGAGAATGTGCACACAAAAAAGTTATCATGGAAATAAAATTCCGATATAATAACAGGCGTAAAATACTTTGTTTTAATTCTCGTGAACTCCATTTTCGTCTCTTTAATAAAACATTAAGTTTCCTAATTTTGGATCCCA
>JAKCPI010021164.1:0-32648 GCA_023213315.1 Euborellia annulipes
AACAGTTTCGGTTTGAATGAAATATAACCATCATCAGTCGATTTAGTGAGACATTGGTTTTGTAAAACAATTTGTAGTATTTAATTACCTCCTCTGCTATATTCTTAGAGCAATGAAAAGGACTATCTTATGGGCATTTTCCATTAATTCATCTAAATCAATACCGTCAAGGATATTTATTGGATCACTCATTTTAAAGTTCTTCACTCTATTAGACTGTGGAGTAAACAACTGTCTCGCCTACAATTATAGATCCTGAATTTATAGCCGCAATGATGCCAACATGGCTGACTTTGTCAATCAGCTGGTTTTTTCAGTTTCTTAATAAAAACTGGTTCAGCTGTCATCCTGACACGCGGTTGGCGTGGTTTTTGAGTCGGGCCGCATGCTTCCGGGAGCGGCGTCGCCCTAGCGGCCGCGCTGTAAGGCGAGGCTGTGTGGCGCGCGATATGAGCGCCACACCACCCCCCTTTTCTCTCGAAGAGTGGGATCATGTGGTGAAGTCCCTGAGCCTGGCCGGAAGGTGAACGTGTCGACCCGCGCGGGTCGTAGTCGGCGCGTCCAGTGCGGGGGCCGTTCCTCTCGTCGTGGACGGCACGGCGGGTGCTGGTGTCGCCTCACTCGGTATAGTCGGCGAGGCAGGTACGGGGTCCTCTGCTATATTTTCAAGCAATGAAAAGGACATGTTATGGGCATTTTCCATTAATTCATCTAAATCAATACCGTATATTTTCAAGCAATGAAAAGGACATGTTATGGGCATTTTCCATTAATTCATCTAAATCAATACCGTCAAGGATAGAATCATTATTTATTGGATCGCTCATTTTAAAAGTTCTTCACTCTATTAGACTGTGGAGTAAACAACTGTCTCGCTTACAATTATAGATCCTGAATTTATAGCCGCAGTGATGCCAACATGGCTGACTTTGTCAATCAGCTGGTTTTTCAGTTTCTTAATAAAAACAGGTTCAGCTGTCATCCTGACATTTTTTTTTGTCAACTTTTGACTTCTAAATGGTTTTTATTTATCTTATTGCAAACATTTATTTCGCTAGATGTTAAAGCAACCAATTTCTTCAATATTTCTTTCTTTAACCTTGTCTGTTATATTTTCAAGCAATGAAAAGGACATGTTATGGGCATTTTCCATTAATTCATCTAAATCAATACCGTCAAGGATAGATATTATTTATTGGATCGCTCATTTTAAAGTTTTTCACTCTATTAGACTTTGGAGTAAACGACTGTCTCGCCTACAATTATAGATCCTGAATTTATAGCCGCAATGATGCCAACATGGCTGACTTTGTCAATCAGATAGTTTTTCAGTTTCTTAATAAAAACTGGTTCAGCTGTCATCCTGACATTTTTTTCTTTGTCAACTTTTGACTTCTAAATGGTTTTATTTATCTTACGGCAAACATTTATTTCGCTAGATGTTAAAGCAACCAATTTCTCCAATATTTCTTTATTTACCCTCGTCTGTTATATTTTCAAGCAATGAAAAGGACATGTTATGGGCATTTTCCATTAATTCATCTAAATCAATACCGTATATTTTCAAGCAATGAAAAGGACATGTTATGGGCATTTTCCATTAATTCATCTAAATCAATACCGTATATTTTCAAGCAATGAAAAGGACATGTTATGGGCATTTTCCATTAATTCATCTAAATCAATACCGTCAAGGATAGAATCATTATTTATTGGATCCCTCATTTTAAAGTTCTTCACTCTATTAGACTGTGGATTAAACAACTGTCACTGTTCTTGATTCTAATCGATGCGATATAATGAGTTTGGTTGATTTGGAAGGTCTTTGGAACCACCACTTGATCTTATCTGTAAATAAAAAATTTCTATACAATCTTTGTTTAGCTTCGATGTCAGTATATGTACACTCGTTAATATTTTCAAAAAAATACTTTAAGGAATGAATGGACATAAATATCCCATTTTGAAAAAAAAGAACTCTTGCCCCCACATCTCATTGTAAAAATTGTTTCAAAAATTTGATCTAAAAGTTGTAGTTATTCTAGTGGACTTATAAATGATTGAAGAAATGTAGGGTGTGAATTTTGATCCTGAAATTCTCACATTCATCAAATCAAACCAATTGTTTATAAAATAAATAAAATCACCTGTAGTATTTGAAATATTTTTGTCACCACAAAGAGAATAATACTTTATAGCTGTGGCTACAGTATGAGAAATAAGTTCAGCTGTCATCCTGACATTTTTTCTTTGTCAACTTTTGACTTCTAAATGGTTTTTATTTATCTTATGGCAAACATTTATTTTGCTAGATGTTAAAGCAACCAATTTCTCCAATATTTCTTTCTTTAACCTCGTCTGTTATATTTTCAAGCAATGAAAAGGACATGTTATGGGCATTTTCCATTAATTCATCTAAATCAATACCGTCAAGGATAGAATCATTATTTATTGGATTGCTCATTTTAAAGTTCTTCACTCTATTAGACTGTGGAGTAAACAACTGTCTCGCTTACAATTATAGATCCTGAATTTATAGCCGCAATGATGCCAACATTGATGGCTGACTTTGTCAATCAGCTGGTTTTTCAGTTTCTTAATAAAAACTGGTTCAGCTGTCATCCTGACATTTTTTCTTTGTCAACTTTTGACTTCTAAATGTTTTTAGGGCACAATTCGACAAATTTTTTTTTCAGCGAATGCTCTGCTGAAGATGATAATACTGTCAAATTCTGTTTAGAAATGACATAATCATACAGCGCATCTTGCACTGTCGATGATAAATTTATTTTCAAGTTTAGTTCTCCCAAATGTGCAAACAAATTGCGATGCGTGATCTTACACTTTGAAGTCATTCCTGTAATGAATACAAAGTTTATTGTTAACGATGAGTTAGGAAATAAGTTCCATTATCTGTTAATTGCATATCCTGAGAAGTAAAATCAAAATACAAAAAGGAATCAAATTATTCTTTTAGCAAGTTATGTAACTGAATTTCAACAATAAAAATCATGGTCGCCGGAAGAACTATACTTTACACAAAAGTAATCACTAATTTAGTGGTATAAATCACATTTTAAGGATTTGGGGAAAAAATGGGAGAAATGAACGAGATGTAGGTGATAGTACGGGCCTTAAGGAACAACTTTTATTTGAAAACTTTTTATGGGAAATTTTTGTAACACTACATATAGCCAGTTAAAAGTGACAAAAAAGTACTTACTTCAGCTGTAAATTTTCAAACTACCAACGTACCTCGAGCAAGTTGACATTTGCGGTACTAGAAACCTTCAAGGACATAGTACATCAGGTCATAGCTAGTTTGTCTCTCTGGTGCATTTCGTTTTTTTTTTTTTTTTTTTTCAAATTTTGGTGCCCTAAATATGTTTGTGGGTCCACTGTGGGCCGGCCGGTCGCACGGTCTGACGCCTGTTGAAAAGAGGAAGGAGGAGACAGACATTTAAAGAACTCAAAGACTGTCTGTCTCAGCTTGGGCAGCTCGTGGTGCTCGTGGTCGCCATTCACGTACCCGTGGGCCCCTGAGCAAATTAATATTTAACGTCGTATTTAGTGCATAAAAATGACGTCCTTAACCTAAAAAGTAAGATTATGATTATGATAGCTTTGAAATAAAAGCAACATTATCAGTCCATTTATGGTCATTTCATTAAAGCCGAAACTATTTCCTCAACAGACAGTTTCAATTCGTGGAGACTAACTACCTGACTGTCCTCTCCTATAGCCTCTTATTGTTTAATACAACAGCCACTTTATTTCTTCAATCTAAAAGCAATATGTTAACGTCGCTGTTAAAACTTTGTTTAGAGAATAGCATTTTTTTAACGCTGTTGTTTTAACACCCGTTTGTTGCTGTTAAATTTTAAAGTCTGTTTTTAGAGAATAGACTTGTTCATGAGCAATACCAGGAACTTGAAATTTCGGATTTTTTAAATCAATGTTTAGGAATTTCATCAGTGACTGGATACCAAAGTCAACTTGTACACCCATAAACAATATGTTGAATAAAATTTCTTTTTTATGTGGGTATCAAAATTAACATATTTTGGCTATTTCCAGATTTCATATCAAACCTCTTGCTATAACTGCAAATAATTATAAGGCCCCATTATCTCATCACGAGCGACACCAAACTCCAATGTTGCCTCAATTTTCATCTCATTAAAGACAAGTATAGTTATTTTTTCTTCCTCATTCAACTTTTTCCATCTGCTTCCTTTATCTACATATACAGTATATTAGAGTTTTATCCATTAGATAAAACGGCTATTTTTGGCCCAAATTTCAAATACCCTGGTCACATTAGCAGGTTTTATTACCCCAATTTATTGATATTATTTGATATTATTGTATAAAAGGAGTTTATTTAAGCTTTTGTTTACAAATGTACAGGGAGCGCCCCAAGTGCCCGATGTTCTCTAGAGTAGATCCTTGGGCTTAGGCAACCAACATGCTTACCTGTCATTAATTTATTTATTTTTAAAAATATTGATTTGGTTGACTAAGCTCAACTCAAGGCTCCACTCTCTCTTGTGGCACCCATTGTACCAAATACAACAATGTTATCTCAAAGTGCAATAAAACTCCTCAATTCATAATTTTTTTTTTTTTTAATTTAAATCAATCAAATGTAATTGTTCGTTATTTATTTTTATTATAAATCATTAAAATTGTCAAACTTTTATTTGTCAGATTTTTTTTTTTTATAAATACCTTCTCAAAATGATTCATGTATTTTTATTTTTATTGTTTAAATATATTCTAATAATATTTATATCTTCATTGTTTTTTTTTTTTTTTTTTTAGTTTTCAAAAAATAATAGTGCTGGAATATTTAGGGGTTTTTTTTTTATTTTTTTTTAAGGGACGCCTTCGCCAGGCTCCGCGCCTATCCAAGAGGGCTTTGCAAAGAATACAAAAATGTTTCCGCATACATTTCCTATAGGAGAAATCGTAAATTTATCATTTATTAACTCAAAAAGTTTTAGGAAATTCGGGACGAATCTCGTAATCTCAATTTCAACGGGAATTTGGTCAAACAGAGCATGATAGATTATACATGTATATTGCAAAATACTCGTATAATAGACTCATGTTTGAGAGAATCCTTTGGATCTACAACATTTTGATCAATTTTTTTTTTTATTTTTGTAAAATTTAATTTATTTTTGTTATCCGTTGAGGAAGGGGGATATTTTATATATTCAGAATCCAAATTTACCCAAATTAAATCTGAAGATTGGGTCCAGATCCAAATTTTAAAAATCGGATCGTAATCTTTCAACTTACCGGATATGCGAATTTATTGGATTTTTCATACCTTTTTTTTTTTACCTCTACTAGCTGCTAAACATTTTTCGCTAATTAAAGCGAGGGATAGAGGAGGGGGTGAGATATTAATTTTTGAAAATCCCATATTCCTTGAAAAATTAACAGAAAATATTACCTTCAATTCAGATAATTCAGGGGGGGGCAGGGGACGAAGCCCTCCAGCTTGGCGCGAAGCCCGCCGAGGCTAGTAAGTTAATAAAACGCAATTTTTTATTCATCCCGATCTCTTATTGTTTTTGTTTTCTTCCCCTATATGATGATGTATTTATATCTCTGTGTGTGTCACCTTGGAGTTGTCCAGTTCAAGGGTCAGACGTTTCCATTTTATGTCTTTGTCGTGAGACATTCTCCTCCTCCTCCTCCTCATCCTACTCCTTATTTTATGGACACCGGCGAGAGCGAAACCAACCCGCAAACCGTGTTTTTAGTTTTTTTTTTTTTTTTTTTTATTAGCAACACAAGGATTTCTTTTAAGGCCTATTTATGAGATATTTAAATGTTTAGAAATTAAAAAAAAAGGACAAAATTGTTGTAGCGTGTCTCAAAAGATAAATTTCTTATTATTTTTTTAAATTTAATCTTTTTCCATACAAACAAAAAGTTGCACTACACTCTGGCTGTAATCACAACCGAGAATTCCTGATATTAATATTCAGCTGTTTTTATTTGGCTATCACATCGAACATTTGAACAATATAGTATAAGTGAAGTTTAAGAAGCGGGCTTTAATATTCAAAAATAAAAAAAAAACAAATTGGAATCTTTGACGGGACCGCGTTACGAATCATGCAAGTTTCACTAGATTATTGTCAAAATGAGTTTCTTCACATCTTGGAAGGAGGGACGTGATTACTGATCTGAAGTCTCAACGAAGTTCGGGTTTATCGCAAATAATTCAACATTGCCGAAGTCTCCTCATAGGGTAGGAAAGTGGGAGAAGGTCTTATCCCACAGACACAAAGGGCCCAAATTGAGGTGGCCTAAAAATGGGGGATAACTCCGACTGGGTAACACAGCAACTTCCCGGGTGGCTGAGAAGGGAGCAATACCTAATAACATCCAAATTCTTCACATCTTGAGTTTCTTCTAATAAACATGTAAGTAACTTTGGTAAGTATTTAAAAGATAAATTTTAGACTAATTGATTCTTTTATTTGTAAAAATTTGTGATGTACCTGTCTGGTGTAAACGGGACAGCTGAAATTCGATTTGAAGCATCTCCGTTAGTGTTTGCCTTCTTAATCATATCGATCACCAATCCAATCACTCATTCCAGGTATATTCCATGCGAGGCGCTGCTAGTTACTATTTTTTTTATTTAGCAAAGAATTTGCACTCTGAATTTTCAGAAGAGAAATTCTCTTATCTATAATAGTAGTATATAAAAACATAATTGTAAAAAAAAAATGGTGTAAGCGATAAAGAAAAAAAGAAAAATCACTTGGGAAAGAATCAAGAGTGAATTTAATTCTTAAACACTTGAAAACATCTATCGTTCTGTAGAATGTTTGAAAAAATATTATAATAATAAAAAAAAAAGATATTCGTAAAAAAGTCGCTGAGATAAATAAAGAAAAGTACTCTACAGGTAAAATTTATTATTTATATTATATGAATTATCTAAAAGAATTTCGGGCCTATTAATGATAAGAAGTTTGCTCAGGTGGTGGACCTCCCAAAGAAATATCCTTCGATCATGAAGTCCTATTTGACGTACTAAACACGAAGGGATTATATGGAGTCGGCAATAAATTTGATTCAAATACCCTTCGAACTAACTCTAAAGACGATTTTAAATATAGGCCTATATATTATAAGCTTATCTCATGTTGTATGCTCCTGAAATGCAAGAAACTCTTGAGGAAAATTCCTCAAAAAAGATGGTCTGCTGGCTGACACTCCTCAGAGACTAAGAAAACTTTTGAAATCTCTTGAAACTTACTGCGACATGAACTTACTTGAAGTGA
The DNA here is from genome assembly GCA_023213315.1 of Euborellia annulipes. Classification (NCBI taxonomy): domain Eukaryota; kingdom Metazoa; phylum Arthropoda; class Insecta; order Dermaptera; family Anisolabididae; genus Euborellia; species Euborellia annulipes. Next base: position 7,317 of record JAKCPI010021164.1, read on the forward strand.
ATGTTGATAAGACGAAGATGATGATATTTATTTATTAATACTTAAGGGCGAACAGCTACCATGGCTTTTATGCCCTTACAATAATTACAATAATTGAATTATAATTAAAGGAAAAAAAAACTCTCTATTCTTCATATTCATTTCTTTCTCATATTTCTTCATATATCTTTATTTTCTTCAAGAATTTGAAGAAAGAGTCTTTCATCAATATTTTCCAGCCTCAAAATATCTTCTATTCTTGAGGTAAGCCTAATTCTCTTCTTAGTTGGTAATAGTTTGGGCACTCCGATAATATGTGATCCACACTCCAGATAGTTCCACATCTTCCGCACACAGGTATGTTGACTCGACTAAACAGATATGAGTGTGTCAGCCTTGTGTGTCCTATTCTGAGTCTGGTTACTTGGTCCCGACGCCTTAACTCTTGGTTGTATCTTTTTTTCCAGACTATTCTTAGATGTCCCAAGTTCTCCTCTTCCCACCTTCTCTTCAACTCTGTCTTCACCACCGCTTTGAGATCTCCAAAATATACCTTGTTGTTGTCTATCCCGCTCCTCCCAGCTCCTTCTTTTGCCGCTACATCCGCCTTTTCATTTCCTGCTATTCCTATGTGCCCTGGTACCCAGATGAACACGACATCTCCACCTTGGGACCTAATTTGAGTGATAAGAAGATGTATTCTACAAATGACAGGGGTACTACTATCAAAGTTCTTTATAGCTTATTTATTTAATATTATTTATTGATATTTAGGAAAGCCGGAAGAATATGCTTCTGACGCAGTATTTTACTTTAAGACACATCAATTGGAAATTGTAAGTGAACACGAGTACCTAGGAATCAAATTTAGTTGGTCTGGCCTTTTTAGCAAGAACTTACCTCTATCATTCTCTTGTGCTGAGCGTTCTTTTGTACTCGTCGTAGATTTGGGCCCTGTCTTATCCAGAAATGATCGAGCAGGCTCAAGTAAAATTTTTTAAATCTATTTCCTCAACGCAGGGTTACACGATTAGAATAGAATTCCAGTTACGATGGTTGATTGTTCAGTCTTTTGCCAGGGCTCTGAGGCTGATGTGTAGAATTCTTTCTATGCCCTACGGGAGAATCTTGAAGATCAATAGATACGTTATTTAATTGAAATGAATTTTCCCATTACATTTTAATTTGAACTCACCATTTGATTATATTTTAAGTTGAATGTTGGTATTCATCTTTTTTTATGGCAGATGAATGCCACATTCTTGCCTTCCGACGGTGAGCTGCTTCTGCTTGTTTTTCATTTTGTTTCGAAGACATCCATCGAAGGGCGGATGAAAGTCCTCGTTCTCGAATATATCTTGATAATTTGAGGTAGTACCTCGGGAAACTCTTTTGTTTAAATAATTATAAAAATTTTTTATTAAATTTGTTTTTCTTGTTAAATTATCTCGTCCGTGCACTTGATTAAATAGCTCAATTTTTTTTACCCATCCTTCAGATGGTACCAGGAGTCCATGGCGAGAAATCGCTCCAATCCATCCCGGCGATGCACTGGAGGATTCTCCCATTATAACTCCTGTTGGTGTACCTAAAGAAGGATCCCATTCTTTACAGCAGAAAGCTATATATCCCGCAAGATATTTAAGGCTTTCTCTACTGCAATCAGAACTCTCATCGTTATTTTCAGAGGGTAATAGTATACCCTCTATTATCTATTTCTTCTTTATGAATTGTCAAATCTTCTTTAATATCAGGAATATTTACAAACAATGTGTTTGTTATAAATTCTCCATCGTCTTGATTTGAAACAGAGGATGCATTGGAAAGATTTAAATGATTTGAATTAGCCTAAGCCGGTTCTTTACATCTACCGGTAAAGGATTTTGATGAAAACCCGCCCAATCCTCTTAAAATAGAGAACAAGTTTTCTAAACTGTCCTGGTTTAGGAGGGCCGATTCCAATCCAATTGAATGGTGTAAATCACTACACAAGCCAAAGAGAGATCGAATATTCTTAAGTAATCCTTTTTGAAATGGTAGCATGTTTTTAGAAGAGCCAAAGCGCATTTTTTCCGCAAACTTTATAAAATTCTCCCAGACGATTTTCCTGAGCTTCGTGATGAAGACCATAGCCGGAGCCTAATGGATTTTTATTCTGCGGAGTGCGTGAATTAAATATATCAAAAACATCATCTACCATTTTAATAAAGTCAGCAGCATTATTTTCTTCTGGCATTAAATATTTTATAGCTAGTGCTGTCTTATTTGAAAATAATTCTGCTGCCAAGCGGACACGCATTTTTTCTCTTCCTTTAACATTTAAATGTAAATGGGTTAATTTTAGACATATTTTCATTTCACCATTGTCCCTGAGTAACAATTGGCTTACCACTTCTTTTGACATATGGTATTTATTCGGTAAAATAATACCGTTGTCCAAGAAATGATTTCTTAATAATTTAAGCAAATGGGGAGCATCGGCGAAAACCCAAATTGCGTTTTCTTTCATCGCAAGGAAAACAACTGTTCAAGTGGGTGACGCCTAATTCGTTCCATACAGAGCAGTTCTTCGGCCCCAAGTCTGCTACAGCAGTAACTACTATATAAGATATCTCGAATAATTCAGAAATTATTTTTTTTTAAAGCCGTGATGTCATTTGGATGTCAAAATATAGGTTGTTTCCAAGCATTTGTTAGTCCGCGGACCATTACCACCAGGACATTATTATTAGGTCCTATTAGTCTGTCTTCTTCTTGATCCTACTGTCTATGTTCATCTCATCAAAGGAAATAACACATAATCTTTCTTTCTAAGAGAATATTTCTGCTTGGGATTTCATTAAATTGAGGACATCATATAAAATTCCTGGATAGCATCGAAAGGACTTTTTTTATCCACTTGCAGAGAGTGGTTGTTCCTGGGAGAGGATATCCCATTTTTGTTCTAAGAAAATTATAACATTTTTTAGAGACAGCCCTTAATGTTATGCCCTTACAAATATCTTCTTTTTCCCAAAAACTCTTTTCCTTTTATTAAATAAAAATTTTATTTGATTATGGGAAAAAACTCCCCCCAATCTGATCAAAAATTTTATATTCTGAAAGAGTTTCTTTTTCTTTCAATTCCTTATTCAATTTGTATATTTGTTGAACAAGATCTTTATTTCGTTTCTTTAAAACTAAACATATATTTTTGTGATTTTTATTTTTCATTTCCAAAGATAATACAATTCTTTTTAACCTTTAAGGCAGATTTCTGAATAGACCGTTTATTATAACGCAATAATCTTGCTTTTTTTTGGAGAACTACTCACCAGGTGTACAAGCTTAAATCCGCTGTTTTATGATGAGAAAAACACATTTTTTTTCAATGGAAAGCAAAAACACATTTATTCAAAGTACTTGCCCTCGCTATCTATACATTTTTTCCATCTTTCGGGCAATTTATGAATACCATGCCAATAAAATTCTTTTTCTTTTGAGGCAAACCACTCTTCAAGCCATTTTCGGACGTCTTCGTAAGAATCGAAGTGCTGCTCAGCAAGCGAGTGGCCCATTGACGAAAATAGATGATAGTTGGACGGGGCCAGGTCCAGTGGGGGTAGCACCTCCCAGTTGAGTGTTTCCAAGTAGTTTTTTACTTTTTTCGACGTGTGAGACGGAGCATTATCATGAAGAAAAATCACCTTTTCATGTCTTTGCTGATAATTCGGCCTTTTTTCAACGGTTCAATTTGATTAATTGTTGGTCATAACGGTGAGTATCGAAAGTTTCATCAGTTTTCAACAGCTCATAGTAGATAATACTCTGCTGGTCCCACCAAACGCACAACATCGTCTTCCGTCCGAAGCGATTTGGTCTAGCGAAGATTTTATGCTGGCCGGGATCAACCCACGATTTTCTTCGTTTAGGATTTCCAAAATATATCCATTTTTCATCGCTAGTCATAATCCGGTGCAAAAACATTTTTCATTTGTGTCTAGCAAGCAAGCAGGATTTCGCATGTGTTCTGACGTCACTCCATTCGCCGGTCGTTCAGTTTATGCGGCACCCATTTTCCAATTCTTTGAACCTTACCCATTGCACGTAGACGTAAGGAAATCGCTTGTTGAGAAACACCTAATTGCTCGGCAAGCATTTTTTGCGATTGGGTATCGTCTTCGTCTAAAAGAGCCTCTAGTTCGTGGTCTTCAACTTTCCTAGGTCGATTTTCATGTTTCTTGTCACTTAAGTCGAAATTGCCATCTTTAAACTTACGAAATCAATCTCGGCACGTGGTTTCCGAAAGAGCATTGTCACCGTAAGCCTCCACTAGCATCCGATGCGATTCAGCGGCTGATTTCTTTAAATTGAAGCAAAAAAGCAGAGCTTCAAACGAAATTGATAGCGATGTTGACTGCTATTTGTTGACAGACGTCGTACTCATAAGAAAAAAAAATATGCCGGGTCCACGTGACCTTCATACGCTCAATAACGCCATCTATGAGCGAACAGCGGATTTAAGCTTGTACACCTGGTACATTTGATGTTGAAATAACCAGGCAAATTGAGGCTCGGCATAGCATCTTCTTTAAGTTGGCGTTTTGCGGGTGTTTTCAATAATTCCGAACACAAATCTCTTTTATAATCAGAGTTTTTAAAATGTGAAGAGCATAGCCTTGCATTATTAAAATTAATCTTATCTTTTCTAAAACATTTGGATAATAGTTTGGGTTCTTTTGGGAACCTATGTAACATAACATTTTTATCTTTCGAATTTCTATTATGTATTTTACAACAACTCACTGAGCAACCTGGCATTTTAAAAATCTATTTAGTAATGAATTAAATAAGAAAATTAGAAAAATAAATAAATAATTAACTAAATGTGTCAAAAAAAAAAAAATTATTTTTCTAATAAACAATATAGATAGTTGAAAGGTATATCTGGGAATTATGTATTATTATTATTTTTTTAAAGTGAAACTTTTATTATATCCTCCCAAATTTTTTGACTCTTCTATCAGCATGTCGCGTTACAAGTGGTGAGGTCAAGTGCTGCTGTGACGCTACAAGTCATGACGTCACAATTCGTGACGACAAAAATAAGAAAGTTGAAATTTAATATATACTAGACGCAAAGCCCCGCCTTCGGCGGGGCTTTCCGTCTAGCAGGGGGCTGCGCCCCCTGGACCCCCTTGCTCGCCTACTTATATACATACCGGTACATACAAACATTTTCCCCTTTTCATTTTTATATAATTATAGAGTTTATTTTAACGGTTAATTATTCAGGAACTTAAGATTTTTTGTGAATAATATCCTTTCCGGAACTCTCCCGATACACAAACAAAAAATTTAGGCCGATATTTTAGAATTCAAAATGTAAATAAATAAAAAAAAAATCGTAAACATGGGAAAATATTTATATTTTGTTACCATGGCAACCATTTCTCTTAATCTTTATTTTTTTCTTATTTTAACGGTTAATTACTCATTAACTTATTGTTATTTGTGAAACATAACCTGTCCGGGACTCTCACAAATATACACAAAAAATTTCATCAAAATCGGTTCAGTCGTTTAGGAGGAGTTTAGTCACATACACACGTACAGAAGAATTATATATATAAGAAGATAACGAATTATAAAAAAATAATTGTGAGATTTAATAATTCAATTTTTAAATTGATAAAATATAATTTTTAAAATAATTTAAAATGATCCCGAGCCAGCCAGTTTCCCATAATTACGAAAAGGCGAGGGTCCGCCGAAGGTGGGCCCGAGCCAGCAGGTGGGGGTCCAGGGAGGCAAAGCCCCCTGGCTAGTTACCAAATATATATCGTTCACAGTTTTTAATATGCCTGTATTGATTTACCATTATCATTCATCATTTTCCAATTATTAAGTTAAGATTAAAAACGCGATTTTAATACCCTTAATTGAACAATTTTCTGAAAACTTTCAGTTAAACGCCTACGATCCGAAAAAAGTTTCACTTGCATCGTGGTTTCATAAAACCACACAATGATTTTTAATTATTTTTTTTTTTGTATAGATATTTTGAAAATTTAGACATACTATCAATACAACAAGAGTTTGCCGAATATCTTGTAATTTTAACAATGTAATTAACGTCTAAAATGAAAAATACGACTTCTATTTTATATCGTGCCATTATTTGTAAACAAAATTCCATTAATATGAAGACTATTTGATTTTTCAAAATTGAAATTAAACGAATTTTACAATTGGCAAATTTTGAAAGAGGTGTAAGTCCATTTGCAGCCCGTACTTTAGTTTAGTCAAATTCGCCTAAAACAAATTTTATATAACTAAATTAGATATTGATAAATCAGTAGGAATATTGCCAGACTTCAAATCATTTGCCTAGATTTTTAAATTAACAGATATGCTAACTTTTCATTTTCTCGTAACAATAGAAAATAGACTTACACCACTTTCAAAATAAACGGACCATATATATTCTAACCAAAAACCTGGCCCCGGGTGGGGGGCCCCCCCCCCCGGGGGGGGGGGGGGGGTTTTTTTTTTGGGGGGGGGGGGGGGGGGGGGGGGGGGGGGGGGGGGGGGGGGGGGGGGAAAAAAAAAAAAAAAAAAAAAAGTCCTATATAGGTCTAATTCAGGGATTGTTTAAATCTTTGTTATTACACCAAACAAAAACAAAAAATTTCCTCTCTTGCACAGTTTAGAAGGCAATGTAACGTTGAACCCAAAAACTTCCTCGTAAAAGGCTGCAGCTTTATATGAGGGGTGTGTGGGAGAGAGAATTCTTTTTTTCTTTTGTTTACTACTACGTGATCTTATGCCAAATCTTTGATTTGTAACAGATTCTTTCCCGTGCGCGCTCTCTTTTAATGTCTTCATAAATTTTCTTTTTTTTTTTTTTTTTTAATATCAACACAAAATTCCTATGACGTTTAAGGGGGTTCAGGAGCGACGTCTAAACGTACTTAAAAAAAAAACTAGACTATTATAAGGAATTTTTCAATGCGGTTTTTTCTTAAATGAATTAAATTCATAAGAGATTATTGGGACATCGAGCTATAATTTGTTTAATGACTTATTAAAAAATTATCGTAATTAATATTTTTGTTATCAAGCAAATACAAAAAAACAATCTGTCCCAATAATCTTTAATTGTTTTTAAATTTAAAAATGAATTTATTGTTATTATTAATCACATATTAATTAAGAAATTTTTAAAATAAGCTTAGATGATTTATTTAAAATTCAACTGTCAAATTAGTTCAGCATTCTTGCAATAGATGGCAGGCTAGTCTAACAGCCGATATAGTATTAGCAAGGCCTATATTTATATATTTTTATGCTTTTATAAAAGGTACATAATATATAATAACATTTATAAAGTATTTATTGTTAAAAGATCAATGAAAATCAACCAAATGCATTAAATATTATTAGCTACCATGCTGACATCTCTTGGCAAATTTTTGAATTACTTGATTTTTTGGGCATAGTTTTTATGACACACAACGCCATCTTATCGGGAAAAACATGCGTAACACCTTCGGTTCTATTCCGTCTTATTAGAAAAATAAATTTGGTGTAAAACAATAGTCAAGAAAATTGCTCTGCATTTTTATTGAAATGTCTTTATATAAGTGTGTGCGTGTGAATTAAATATCTCGAAAAAAGAAGCTACGAGAATGGTGTATTAAATAAATATAATCGGCCAGAGTACTAGTGCAGGCGTCGAGACGCCACAAGTGTCTGATTTGAGAGTGGAGCCTTGAGCTTCGGCAACCGAAATGCTTGTGCTGTCTTAAAAGTAGCCTTCTTTCCCTCTTCAATTGAATTTAAAAAGTAAAAACTCTGGTGTGACTGGCGCACAGCACACAACTTTCTCTTACCTTGGGTATTCGAAAGATGTGACTGTGCTTGTGACACCAGATTTTTTGTGTCGTCACATATTTACTTTCCAGTACGGTACATTCGATTTTCAAAATCTAAAATGTAAAGTTTATATTTTGTTACGGAACCTAATTTATTAAATTTTTTAAGTGAGCAGCAAGTGGCTCGCGAGTCGCCTTTTGGCCACCGTTGTACTATACCATATACTTAAGGCTATAGCTATCAGGTGGGGACTTAATTGTGGCGCTCGCTGTACCTGTTTAGTCCTTACCACAATCATAGAGGGCGTTAAACTTACACAGAGTATAAAGACAGAGCTGTCCAATCTGTAAATGTGTATGATCTGTGGCCTGAGGCCCTGCTTGGTTGAAGGCCTACCCCCTACCTCAAAAATTCAATCTATTTATATAATTCGCTAATGTCCGTCTGTCTGTCTGTCACTCTCTTTTTGGGCAACTTCCCGTTGGAACCCGTTTTCATGCTTAAAGAGAGAGACCTTCTAGGGATTATAGGAAAATTATTTTCATCCCGGAATTCCTAAAACTTTTTGAATTATTAATTTCTAAAGTTTCAATTTCTCCCAAAGGAAATGTATAGAGAAATATTTATGTATTTGCATTTGTGTATTCTATGAATGTAAACAAATCCTCAAGCAGGCACTGGATTGGATTTTTTCATAATTAAGAAGAAAAGGGCCCTCGGGGCTTGGTGTAGAGGTTATCGTGCTAACCTCCTATACCAAACGTCGCGGGTTCGGACCCCAGGCAGTCCGATGATTTTATTTAAGCCAATTGGATACCAGATGGCTTAAATAGAAATGCCTGGGCCCCATATATGTATATTAATCTCTATAACGGATATCGTAAAAGTCTTAAATGGCCTAAGTTGCCGAAAAGACTGTGTGAATGATAAAAAAGTGTGAGTGTTTAAAAAAAAAAAAAAAAAAAAAAAAAGGCGGGCTCGAGCCAGCTGGCGGGGAGGTCAAGGGCGGCGAATCCCCCCTGTCTAGACAGGGCGAAGCCCTCCAAAGGCGGGAGGAGCGTTTATATTTTATATTACCAGGTAGGCCTATATATAAATTTGTCCTGAAGATGGGAATGATGCGTTCCCGAAACGTCGACAAAATCTAATTAATTTTTTTTTTGTTGCTCTAAATGTCTGATAACAAATATAAAATTTATTAATTTGAGGGATCGGATCATCTCTACACCCTGAATAACGCTACAAAATTTAACGTTTCTCCGTTCATGGCCACGGCCCACCAGTTTAATAAATCATAGAGCAACTGCAAATGAATAACCCTCAAAGGTCGACATCGCTTCAACGACTAATACAATAATTATAATAAAAGTTTTTGGTAACCTCCACCGTAAGAAGGAGGAGTGCACACACACACACACACACAGATATGGCCTTGACATGACCGAAGCCGATGGAAACAACGGCGCCAATCGTGTTCCGTGGGAGGACCGGCCAGCAGCAGCGGCAGAACATTTAGCGGTGTAGGCGTCGTTGCCGTAGTCTTGGACGTCGCTGGTGGGTGCATGATATGGTCAGGGCGTGGTGGACACAGGACATAGACGCTTCAAGGCTGTTGCCAAGGAGAGTCGAAGCTCTCTTTGCTGCTGCTGCTGCATCTTTGAGGAAAGATTCACACAACAATAACCGTTGTCCTCCTCCTCCTCCTCCTCCTATTTAAAATCTATAACTGGATATTATTCACTAAACATCTAATTTAGAAAGAAAGAAAATGAAAATAAATTTGTTTTATACCTCAAGGGCTAAATTAATTTCTAAAAATATCTTTTGACGTTTCGGTCCCATTTGGGGACTGAAATCAGATGAGAAAAAATTAACATTATTTTGATTTAGATTCAATAGTAATAATAATAATATATATAATAATATACTGTATATATAATTCGCTAATGTCCGTCTCTCTGTCTCCCTCTATTTAGGCAACTTCCCGTTGGAATTTTGAAATGAAATTTTATAGGCTTAAAGAGGACCTTACCGGGATTAGAGGAAAATTATTTTCATCCCGAAATTCCTATAACTTTTTGAGTTATTAATTCTTAAAGTTACAATTTCCCCAATAGAAAATGTATAGAGAAATATTTATATATGCATTGCATTTGTGTATTCTATGAATGTAAACAAATCCTCAGGCAGGCACTGGATTGGAATGGAATAATAATAATTTTCTTTTCCGTCTAAAGTCTTAAATGGCCTAAGTTGCCGAAAAGACTGTATGAATGTGAGTGTGAGTGTGAGTGTGAATGAGAAAAAAGTGTGAATGTTTAAAAAAAAAAAAAAAAAAAATTTTCTTTTCATAATTAAGAAGAAAAGGCGAGGGTCTTCTGCAGGCGAGCCCGAGCCAGCTGGCGGGGGTCCAGGGGGCGAAGCCCCCCTGTCTAGATGCAAAGGCGGGCTCCATGGGTTCTCATAATTAAGAAAAGGCGAGGGTCCGTCGCAACTGGAGGGGATCAGGGGGCTTCGGCGGTCTTCGCGGCTAGTTAATAAAAAAATCATCAAAATTATTTTTGAATGTCAAGTTAGAAATAAATAATGACCGCTGGCAATTTGTCAAAATAATTGTAAAGATTGGAACAAATTGACAAATTGAAATGTAAACACTTTATTAAATCTTGTTTATTTTTTTGAAAATTTTGGTTAAAAAAATTAATTTTTTTTTTAAACCCTTTTCGGCTACAGATTTATAATTTATAATATTTATTTAAATTATGGGTAATAATATCAATTTTTATTTTTAATAATTTTTACAAGATGTATTTATGAAGTTGCGACCTTCACAACAAGGGCGGATCCAGAGGCGTTTCTCGGGAGGGGGGGGGGTAATTACCCTTTTGCCCACCTTGTATCCGCCCTTGTTTCACAAACAGAACAGGATTTGTTCCCCTGGAAGAGGGTTTCTGCATTACAAACTAACTATAGGTCAACTAACTGACTCTAAATGAAGCAACTGGCTCTTAGTCATATACCGTGTCGCCGCCTACCAGTGCCTAGCGGGATAAAATATTATTTTAAGAAATACAATGATTGTTTTTTCGTTTTAAGATAAATGAGAGGATGTATACTTATTTAAGAATTATTTTTATGGGCAAAATTTCGGTTCAAAACATTTAAAGGGAAAGTTTTCTTTTTCAAACGAAGGCTGGACTATTTATTTTATTTTAATTTTTTTTTCAAATAGGTTATTTATTTGTTGAGAGAGATTTTCCTTTCTATTTATGACTCATGAATGTAATAACTACGTAATAAAGATTTCAATTTTAAATTCAAATTTGTATTGATTAAATTATTCTATACAAGAAGTGAAAGACTTTGTTGTGCGATGTGCTTGGTCACAATTCTTTTTTTTTACAACACACGCCCATTTTAAACAAAAAGCAAAAAAAAAAAGAACAATTTTTTGTTGAATAATTCAAATCATTATTATTATCATATAGATAGATAAGAAAGAACAATTGTGGCCTAATTGGGAAGACAAAAAAAAAAGAAAAGAAAATTCAAATATTCACTTATGATTTGCAATTCCGCCTTTTTATTTAATATATAAAAAAAAAAAAAAAACCAAGTGAAAGAAAAGATGTGGCACAATAGAATAGAATCACTTAAAGGAATCAATAATAACGCCCATGTCATTATCTTTTTTTTTTTAATTAATTTCAGATAATTAAATCTCCCAATTAGTAGAATATAAAAAATTTTATATAAGGATAATTAATATTAAAATTTGCAGAGATGGGGAGAGGGACTGGCTGATGATGATGCAAATGCATGCATCCATAGGGACCGTGGACGAACATACGGATTCAACCAGTTGTCAATAATATTATATCCTGCCACAATGATGAAAAAAGAGAAAAAAAATATTTAATTCAAATCATGTCTATGCGGTAGTTGAAAAAACAAATAATTTTAAAAGTGTCATAAGCTGCAAAGTTACATTTAAATACAAATCATTCGTTTTATATTCAAGTTCTCATCAATATGAGGAAATAATGAATTTGGAACTTTAGATAAAATTTTAAAGTTCTTAATTCGTTCAATATGTATCCTTACAGAAGCAATGTTTCATCTACGTACTTCTTCCGGGGTGAATTGGTTTTTGTGACCAAAAAGAGGATTTATTAGTACTTTTTTTTTTTTTTTTTTTTTTAAAAAAAAAACATTCACACTTTTTTCTCATTCACACTCACACTCACACACACATTCACACAGTCTTTTCGGCAACTCAGGCCATATAAGACTTTTTACGATATCCGTTATTAATAATTATACATATATGGGGTCCAGGCATTCTTATTTAAGCCATTTGGTATCCAATTGGCTTAAATAAAATCATCGGACTGCCTGGGGTCCGAACCCGCGACGTTTGGTATATGAGGTTAGCACGCTAACCTCTACGCCATGCCCCGAGGGCTATTAGTACTTATTAGTTTATTATTTATTAGGACTAACAGCTTTTAGTAATTCAAGATTTTTTAATCGCTGGATACGTCCCAAGGATTGTATATTTTTTAAAATATTTTCGCTTCCAGGAAAAATCGAGGGAACATAAGACGGATGTTCCGATTTTTTGTTGTTTATAAAATGAGTATTACTACAAATTTGGTACCCAGTCTTTTGGGTTTTATCTGAAATCGAAAAAAGTTTTAAGGTTATGTTTTTATTATGAAATAAATGTCAGAAATATTAAGATCTTTGTTTTGAGTTTTTTACATGCGTCGAGTTTAATCTAAAAATTCATTTTAATATTTTACTATTTTTAAATTAATTTTGGACTTGCACATAATTTTTTACTTCTTTTATCCACTGTTTACGTTTTGCTATTTTCCATGCGGCTATCTGGAAATTTATAAAATTTTCCTTTCACATCCATTCCAGGTTTCTGAAGTGATGTATTATTACAGCCACGGGTGCAGCAATTTTTTCTTGAAGTCGACAAAATTCAAATAATCTCAATATATTTTATTAATAATTATTCAAAAATAAATCACGTGTTAAATATTTAACAAAACCTCCCAACTAATTTTTTTGTATGTTTGCTTTTAAAGTCTAAATTTATGTGACAAAAAATAAAAATTATTTTTAATATTTTTAAACTTTCGTGCTTTACAGAGTGGAAATGTAAAAGATCAACATTTCAACCTCAATTTGTTCCATATTTCTTCTTTTAAATATGCGCCTGTTACTTCAAAGAACGTCTTCTCAGATAAACGCATGTCCTTAAACGAAGAAAATTTAGAAAAATCTGGTGTGACTGGCGCACAGCACACAACTTTCTCTTACCTTCGGTAATCGAAAGTTGTGTTCTGTGCTTGTCACACCAGATTTTTTGTGTCGACATGTATTTAGTTTCCGACAGTAGGGTACAATTGAATTCAAGATGTAAAATTTATAAACGTGGGAAAATATTTATATTTTGTTGCCATGGCAACCATTTCTCCTATCCTTCCCTATGAAATACAAGAGTAAAGTGGTCTTCAGAAGATTTCAATCACAAAATGAGAATATACATTTTATTGAGAATTTAAAAAATAATTGATTTTTGAATTTTTTTAAAAATCGTTGGAGCGAATTTTGAGAAAATCGAAAAAAACTGAAAAAGTGCATCAGTAAAGTACTAGTACTCTTTGGTCGATTTTGTTCAAAAGCTTCGTGTCACGTCCCAGGGGGGTGCCTAACTTAAATATAAAACTTCAACCTCGTAGCTCTTTTCGTTCTTGAGATATTTTGTTCACAGACAGACAGACACACACACAGACAGACCATGTCGCGAAAACCACTTTTTTGGATTCAGGGGACCTCAAAACGTGAAGATCCATCAAAATCTCAACATCGAATTTTTGACATGAATCCAATACTTTCTCTCTCTATATATTAACATATATATAGAGGTAAGAGAAAGTAAAAATTGGTTGTTATAAAAAAAAAAATATATAAAATGCGACTCAATATGTGATACATATTTTTACGTTTTTTTTTTTTTCATCATTGTACATATTTGGTCATTTTATAGTGCATGCATATTTTAAGGTTTGATTGTGCATCCACATCCGGACTCTAATGATGACTAAAGCCTTAAGCTAATAGAAAGGTGAAGAGCCTCTCACTCTTAAAATATGAAGGTTTTTGTCTTAATTTGAGGGTTCTGGTGTCGAATGACTGCGGAACTGATCTGTGTTCGAATCATGGCTCTGCATATTATTTTTATTAAAGTAAGTATTCTCTAGATCAGATCATTGGATCCTAAAACCTACAGTATTTACGAAATCAGCTCAGATACCGATACAAAATTCAGAGAATATTAAAGCATAAGTAGTGAATGAATGAGCTTGAAGGAAAAAAAAAAGAAGAGAAATTCAAATCAAATGTCATAACACCTATTGTGAATCCCACGTATCAAAAAGATGAGATCATCAAGTTTGCGGGATTACTTCGAAGAAAATAAATTAAGAAATCAACAAGTAGTACGGTTAGAAGAGTTATTCCTATCTTTTTTTTTTACTTTCTATATTCGATATATAGGTATATCAGTATATTTTTCGTGAAAATTGTTTGAAGTACACTTTACTGATATACTTTTTCCAATTCATTTTCCGGCTCTTGCTTTCAGCCAAAGTTAAATCCCCACATGGGTATTTGCATATTTATTTCGAATCAAAAGAGGGTTCCCTTAACATTTTACACATTTAAAAAAAAATTTTCCAATTCTTATGAAATTGTTACTTTCACTTACCTCTATATATATGTTAATATATATAGAGAGAGAAAGTATTGGTTTCATGTCAAAAATTCGATGTCGAGATTTTGATGGATCTTCACGTTTTGAGGTCCCCTGAATCCAAAAAAGTGGTTTTCGCGACATGGTCTGTCTGTCTGTGTGTGTGTGTGTCTGTGAACAAAATATCTCAAGAAAGGAAAGAGCTAGGAGGTTGAAATTGTATATTTAAGTTAGGCACCCCCATGGGACGTGACACGAAGCTTTTGAACAAAATTGGCCAAAGAGTACTAGTACTTTACTGATGCACTTTTTCAGTTATTTTCGATTTTCTCAAAATTTGCTCCAACGATTTTTTTTTTAATTCAAAAATCAATTATTTTTTAGATTCTCTTTAAAATGTATATTCTCATTTTGTGATTGAAATCTCCTGAAGACCACTTTACTCTTGTACTCCATAGAAAAGATAGGAGAAATGGTTGCCATGGTAACAAAATATAAATATTTTCCCATACTTATAAATTTTACATCTTGAATTCAATCGTACCCTATGGTCGGAAACTATATATATGTCGACACAAAAAATCTGGTGTGACAAGCACAGTACACAACTTTCGATTACCGAAGGTAAGAGAAAGTTGTGTGCTGTGCGCCAGTCACACCAGATTTTTTTTATTTAGGATTCTCTATTGTGTATAAAATCTCCAAATATGAGATTAAAATTTTGAAAAATAAGCATTGTTTATTTGAAGCAGTCAACATTTAAAATGCACAGAGCCTATGGAAATTTTGAACCAATTGATTTTTTTACTTTTTACTTATAGTCCAAGAGCTAGCGACAAAAATGGACAAGAGTTTTCTGAAGGCTAATATTTTCAGTATAAGTTGCATTTTAGTGATTGAAAGATACTCTAGAGTCAGCACTTTCCCTACCGGGGCTTTTGGCAGGAATAAACCGGTAAAGTTACGAGGAGATAGTTTTTTGCAAATATCTCGAAAAATATGCAGCTTTCCGCAAAAATGCATCTATACAAAAATAATTGAAATTAAATTACAAACAAAAATGATCTAGTACATAATCATGCTAAAGTGAACGGTTCAGGAGATATAGAGGTGTAAAATTTGTAATTCTAACAATGGTTGTCATGGTAACAAGATATAAATATTTCTCAATCTTGTCAGTGTCACCTTTCATATGAATTACAAATTTTACCCCTCTATATCTCCCGAACCGTTCACTTTAGCGTGATTATGTACTAGGCCATTTTTGTTTGTAATTTAATTCCGATTATTTTTTGTATAGATAAATTTTTGCGGAAAACCTCATAGTTTTCGAGATATTTGCGAAAAACCATCTCCCCGTAACTTTACCGGCTTATTCCCGCTAAACGCCCCCGTACTAGAAGTGCTGACTTTAGAGTATCTTTCCATCACTAAAATGCATCCTATTCTGAAATGACTTCAGAAAGCTCTTGCCCAATTTTTGTCGCCAACTCTCGAACTATTATGAAATGCAAGTGGCCAAGTTTGAAACTAAGATGCAATGGGAAACTAAATATATCTCGACACATATCTGTGTCTAGCACGATGCACGACTTTCTCTTACCGAAGGGTAAGTGTCAAACCAGATTTTTATATACAAAATCTTCAACCAAAGGAATACTTTTTCAATATACCAAGAAAATTGTGCAATGATAAAAAAGAAAAATGGCAACTCATGAGTCTTAATTATAAATGAATTAAGTAAGTAGGTGGGGTGTCTTTTGTATATAGATATAAAAAAAAAAATGTGGGCGCAAAAATATATTTATGTGGGGGAGTCGAGAGAAGAGAAGAGGGGAGAGAGAGAGAGCAAAAGGCCATAAGTCGGACAGCCCACCACATCACTCAACCATCAAGGACCAATTGCCCGAGGAACAAAGAGAACACTGTAAAAAAAAATATGAATTTTCATTCATATCTCATAAACTTTGGTGGTTTAATTTTAATAGACCTAGGATATGAGTTAAAATTAATATACAAGTATATGAATAAGTATCGCTTTAAAAAAAATATGAATTTTCCTTCTTTTTTCACATACTTTCGTAGTTTAATTTTAATACACCCAGAATGTGAATTAAAATTAATATAAAAGTTCATGAACAAATTACCAACTTTTAAACTTATCTTTTTCTTTGTGTGCCGCCAAATTTTGAAATCGTTAAAAGTGTACCGCGACAAGTTGAGAATCACTGGTCTAAACGTTCTCAAATAACTCGACTACCTCAAGGAATTTTTATTAATATTATTTTATAATTATTTTAAGGAAACTTGAAATCATTCTTTTAAAATTCATTTCCAAAATCTATATTGATTAAATTCTGGTTTGAAATTCGCGCTCTAAACTATTTAAATATTTATGAAGTCATACTAATTAAATAATTTTTATAAAGTAATTCAACTAAATAGCTATAGAAATTAAAATTAAAATTAACAATTTCACCAAAATAATTAATTTTAAAATATACAAGAAATTGGTTAGGTTGGCACCAGGTTGGCACCAAATTCTGTTTTTGAAGTAGCTGATTTAACGCATAGATAATTGAACGTGTATTATTATTTAAAATGAAATATAAATATTTAATCAATATATTGAAATAGGAACATTTTACTAACAAAATCGTAAGTATTGAATTTGAATTTTTTCATTGAAATTTTTTTTTTCTCATTTTCAAATCAATTATTGTTTGTCATTTTTCAGGTGAGGTTAGTCTCCAACCAGGGAATAAACTCCAATCATACTGCAAATGAAATGTAACTCTTTATTACTTCTCAAAGAAGATGAAAATCGACATATTTTTTGTATTAAATTATTAAAATGATTTGTATTTGTGTTTAATTTACTTGGAAATGTATAAAAATTTATTTTTTGATACAAATTTATTATTTTAATACTTTAATTTGTTTTATTATTTAGTAAAATTGTATATTTTAATATAATATAATTTTTTTTTAATAAATAAAAAATAAAATAAATAAAAAAAACTATTATTTCACCTAGACCACTCACTTTCCCTCAAAAGTATAAACTCGTAAGGACTTTAATTTTTGTTTATTAAAGCTTTTGTGGTTTGAAATATTATTATTAGGAGAATTTTTAATTATAGACCACATATTTGTATTAAATATTTATTAAAAATATATATATTTGTACAGTATTTATATATTTTTAATAAATATTTAATACAAATATGTGGTCTATAATTAAAAGTTCTCCTACTTTCATTTTTCACAAAAAAGTATATTATTTCTCATAAACCCGTAATTTAAATTTCATATACCAAAAATGAATTTATTCATATACCCGTAATTTAAATTTCATATACCAAAAATGAATTTATTCACATACCCGAAAATGAATTTTTTCATATACCCGAATATGAAAAATTTCATATCTGGGTTTGTGAAAGTTCATTTTTGGTATATGACCTTTCTCATATACCCAAATTGAATATTCATAAACAGTTTGTGTAACAGACTTCCTATACATGTGTATGAATATGGCTCGAAAATTTTTAACAGTGAAGACAAAGAATCACTTATAAATCTCTCCCTCTAAGGATCGGATGCTTTGCTTATAACCCATTAGAAAACTTATCTGAGAGATAGCAAATCATCGATATATTAAACATGGAGTTAAAAAAAAGAGTTTTTTCACATTTAATTAGCTATCTGAGGAAAGTTTTGCGCCTTAGTTAAGCCTTATAGGCCTACCGAACTTTAGAGTGACGTTCCACACGCTGATTCCTTGGGTTTATTTTAATCAAATAATAAATATGAGATTTAAATATTATTAAAATAAAAAATATTATTTTGTCTTTATTAAGAACTATCTGCGTGGTCCGCTTTTGGAGTATTTATAAATTTAGAGTAATTTCATTTTTAAATGATTTATAGGGAGGATGCTCAAAAATTTTGCCATCGAAAAGCATTTTGAAAAATCAAAGCTAATTAATTGTTATAATAAAATATAATTAAATCCCTAAAATTAAAAATTATAAAAATTGTTATATAATTAAATTTTTTTTTTAAATTAATAACTGAGCTAGGGTGACAACTTCTGCAAAGAAGATCCCTGTTCAAACCCTGGGCGTGCGGGATTTTTCATTAAATAAAAATATTTATTTAATGTAAACAAATCCTCAAGCAAGCCCTGGATTGGAATATAAGATCCTACCACAATAGCCCTCAGGCAACTCTACGAGGAGAGGGAGTTGCTGTGACATCCCGTCCTGTGGAAGGGACGTAAAGAAGATTCCCTCTCAGTGATGCATTCTTCGAAAGGAGTAGGCTAAACGCCGGTGCTGAGGGAGTCCCTCCTCAACAAGGACATCCCCCATAGCATAGAAGAGGTTGGATATAAGGAGCCGGCTGGAACCAGAAATAAGGATTAGTTCACTAGCTAGAGACGAACGAAGGAGGAGGGGTTACAGATAGGAAATAATGTAACTTCACGGGGTGCCGGTAGATGGCTACGGCCAGAGGCCGGTTGGGTTTGAGGTGTGTGTCTTCGTACACGAAAGCACCTCGGGTAAATAAACGGGGATCCCGATAGGAATTTCAAAATAATAAAAAAAAAATGACATCCATTGAATAAAACATACATACAGACCGTTCGACCTTCGTTTCATGCTCTTTTGTGGAGAGGACCACCTAAGGAAGGATGGGAAATTGACTTTTTTTGTAATTATTGTAATTAAGTATATAAAAAGTATTTAATCCATAAAGTCGTGAAAATAAGCTCATAAAGACTTTGTTGGTCCTGAAGGAATAAATTACATCAGAGCTGGTTGACCAACCACGTCGCGTCTCATGGTCAAGGCTGACGACCATGTCGCCTATCTCGAAAAATAAAATCTCCTTTATTTAAAAACTCTTCATTCAGATAATTTAATTTAACTAGCAGCGAAGCCTGGCGAAGGCGAGAGGGTTTCATTCCGCCGACCTTCTTTATCCTTTTTAACATTTCGTTTCGAAATTCCTACAGTCTGTAGAGAGAGAGATTACGATTTTAGCTCTTTTCGTTCTTGAGATATTTTGTTCACAGACAGACCATGTCGCGAAAACCACTTTTTTGGATTCAGGGGACCTCAAAACGTGTATATCCATCAAAATCTCGACATCGAATTTTTGACATGAATCCAATACTTTCTCTCTCTATATATATTAACATATATACATAGGTAAGAGAAAGTAAAAATCATACTTATTTATAATTGCCTTAAACCCGTGTCCGATGTGTGAAACAACCAATCAGGCCTCAGGGATAGCGCTGATTGGCGAAATACAGAGAGGGCGGAGCCGGAGAGGCAAATTCAAATTTTTTTTAACCAGGAGAGATATCAATTTGGTTTCTTCCCTAAAGCCTTCCCTTGATAAGAATCTAAATTCGTTGTTTCAGAGTTTTTTTTAAATTCGGCAGCCCCCCCCCCCCCAAATTTTTTAATTCTTCTATATCTTCAAATATAAACATGCTTTTTTGGATTTAAAATTCTTGAATGAATATCTATCAAGGGATTTAAAAGTTTAAAGATTTTTTGTGTAATTGCCCCCCCCCCCCGAAATTTTTAATTCTTCTGTTTCTTCAAATATTAACATGCTTTTTTGGATTTAAAATTCTTGAATGAATATCTATCAAGGGATTTAAAAGTTTAAAGATTTTTTGTGTAATTGCCCCCCCCCCCCCCCCGAAATTTTTAATTCTTCTGTTTCTTCAAATATTAACATGCTTTTTTGGATTTAAAATTCTTGAATGAATATCTATCAAGGGATTTAAAAGTTTAAATATTTTTTGTGTAATTGCCCCCCCCCCCCCGAAATTTTTAATTCTTCTGTTTCTTCAAATATTAACATGCTTTTTTGGATTTAAAATTCTTGAATGAATATCTATCAAGGGATTTAAAAGTTGAAATATTTTTTGTGTAATTGCCCCCCCCCCGAAATTTTTAATTCTTCTGTTTCTTCAAATATTAACATGCTTTTTTGGATTTAAAATTCTTGAATGAATATCTATCAAGGGATTTAAAAGTTGAAATATTTTTTGTGTAATTGCCCCCCCCCCCCCCGAAATTTTTAATTCTTCTGTTTCTTCAAATATTAACATGCTTTTTTGGATTTAAAATTCTTGAATGAATATCTATCAAGGGATTTAAAAGTTGAAATATTTTTTGTGTAATTGCCCCCCCCCCCCGAAATTTTTAATTCTTCTGTTTCTTCAAATATTAACATGCTTTTTTGGATTTAAAATTCTTGAATGAATATCTATCAAGGGATTTAAAAGTTGAAAGATTTTTTGTGTAATTGCCCCCCCCCCCCCCCGAAATTTTTAATTCTTCTGTTTCTTCAAATATTAACATGCTTTTTTGGATTTAAAATTCTTGAATGAATATCTATCAAGGGATTTAAAAGTTGAAAGATTTTTTGTGTAATTGCCCCCCCCCCCCGAAATTTTTAATTCTTCTGTTTCTTCAAATATTAACATGCTTTTTTGGATTTAAAATTCTTGAATGAATATCTATCAAGGGATTTAAAAGTTTAAATATTTTTTGTGTAATTGCCCCCCCCCCCCCCGAAATTTTTAATTCTTCTGTTTCTTCAAATATTAACATGCTTTTTTGGATTTAAAATTCTTGAATGAATATCTATCAAGGGATTTAAAAGTTTAAATATTTTTTGTGTAATTGCCCCCCCCCCCCGAAATTTTTAATTCTTCTGTTTCTTCAAATATTAACATGCTTTTTTGGATTTAAAATTCTTGAATGAATATCTATCAAGGGATTTAAAAGTTGAAAGATTTTTTGTGTAATTGCCCCCCCCCCCCGAAATTTTTAATTCTTCTGTTTCTTCAAATATTAACATGCTTTTTTGGATTTAAAATTCTTGAATGAATATCTATCAAGGGATTTAAAAGTTGAAAGATTTTTTGTGTAATTGCCCCCCCCCCCCCCCCGAAATTTTTAATTCTTCTGTTTCTTCAAATATTAACATGCTTTTTTGGATTTAAAATTCTTGAATGAATATCTATCAAGGGATTTAAAAGTTTAAAGATTTTTTGTGTAATTGCCCCCCCCCCCCCGAAATTTTTAATTCTTCTGTTTCTTCAAATATTAACATGCTTTTTTGGATTTAAAATTCTTGAATGAATATCTATCAAGGGATTTAAAAGTTGAAATATTTTTTGTGTAATTGCCCCCCCCCCCCCCCGAAATTTTTAATTCTTCTGTTTCTTCAAATATTAACATGCTTTTTTGGATTTAAAATTCTTGAATGAATATCTATCAAGGGATTTAAAAGTTGAAAGATTTTTTGTGTAATTGCCCCCCCCCCCCGAAATTTTTAATTCTTCTGTTTCTTCAAATATTAACATGCTTTTTTGGATTTAAAATTCTTGAATGAATATCTATCAAGGGATTTAAAAGTTTAAATATTTTTTGTGTAATTGCCCCCCCCCCCCCGAAATTTTTAATTCTTCTGTTTCTTCAAATATTAACATGCTTTTTTGGATTTAAAATTCTTGAATGAATATCTATCAAGGGATTTAAAAGTTGAAAGATTTTTTGTGTAATTGCCCCCCCCCCCCGAAATTTTTAATTCTTCTGTTTCTTCAAATATTAACATGCTTTTTTGGATTTAAAATTCTTGAATGAATATCTATCAAGGGGTTTAAAAGTTTAAATATTTTTTGTGTAATTGCCCCCCACCCCCGAAATTTTTAATTCTTCTGTTTCTTCAAATCTTAACATGCTTTTTTGGATTTAAAATTCTTGAATGAATATCTATCAAGGGGTTTGAAAGTTTAAAGACTTTTTGTGTAATTGCCCCACCCCCGAAATTTTTAATTCTTCTGTTTTTTTAAATATTACCATGTTTTTTTGGATTTAAAATTCTTGAATGAATATCTATCAAGGGGTTTAAAAGTTTAAAGATTTATTGTGCAATTGCCCCACCCCCGAAATTTTTATTTTAAAATTCTTGATTTTTTTTAATAGGTCCCTGTCCGCCTGATTTCATTTGCATGCCCGTTGGCTCGAATCAGTTTATTAAAGGGAAATTTAGGCTTGCTTCTTGCCCGTAATTTTCTCATGGCCTTCAAAACCCAGAGGCCGGGCAGGGCGAATACTCAAATTTTAAACTTGATTCATTGTATTTTCATTTAGGCAAAAATAATATGGGCTTTAAAATTAAGAGAAAAACTACTGATCACGTATCGAGACGCCGCCCGCCAGGGCCAAGTTGAGATGGGCGCGGCGAAGCCGCGCCTTTCTCAACTTGTTTATTCATAAGAGGGTAGAAAAGGTCATTAAGAAAGTGTCATAGTGGATTTTATACATTGTTGAACTAAACTCTGATGGCAGTGAGACCTGGCCGATAAAGAAAGCGCAGGAAAGAAAGTTGGATGTGGCGGAAATGAGAATGGTGAGATGGGCATTGGGAAAAACAAGAAGGGATAGAGTGAGAAATGAGAAGATCCGAGAAATGGCAGGGGTGGTGGAGGTATCCAAAAAGATCCAGGAAAGTAGACTGAGATGGTTTGGTCATGTGACGAGAAGAGAAGAGGAATATGTGGGGAAGAGAATGTTAAATTTGAAGGTGGAAGGAAAGAGACCAAGGGGTAGGCCCAAAAGAAGATGGATGGACTGTGAGATTGAGGACTGCAGGCAGAAGGGATTGGAGTTTGAGAATGCGCAGGTTAGGGCATTGTGGAGAGGGAAAATAAAAATGAGCGATCCTTAGAAAAAAAATGGGGATAAGCCACAGCGAAAGAAGAAGAAGTTGAACCAAACTGTTAATAATATATAATAAATATAAACACAGTATGAGATGGCCAGGTGCATAAAATCCACTATGACAGCTCAGAAGATGGTTTAAACACTGAACCGAAACGTCAGCCGTGTGGATTAAATAAATAAAGAAAAAAACCTTAGCTGCATCTCTCATTTTCTACCCTCTTATAAATATAACATTGTCTTTTGTATTTGTTATTTAGAGTATATCGACAAAATAGATATAATTTTTAATTAATCCAAGTAAAAGTTTCTCGTGAAAAATGCAAGTCTGCATAGTGAAGTTTTAGGGGCACACATGAATATAGCCTACACGCGCGCATAAGGGACATACATTTTTCTTCTGGTCACTTATTTCGATCTACTGTGTTGTGTGTATCCCCTGGGCGTGTGGATCCTTCGATCATTTTTACTCGGGAAGATTGTTTTCTTATTGTTATATATATTTTATACAATAATTCGATGTTTACTTGCTTAAATAAGACATTCCTTCCTATTTTTTAGCTGATTCCAAGCAACTGGGGCGGATTTTGGGGTGATCCTTATGGGTTAAGCAAGTTGAGAAAGCACTCGGTGTCAAAGTTAATAGACTTTCCCCCTCTTTTCACCTCTTTTAAGAAATCTGGTAAACGTATCCTCTCTTGACTATTAGCTATTCCTTTGGAGCCGTAAAATGTTTTATTAACAGCATTCTTAAATTAGATTGCGGAGCCCTTTAGGACGGAAATTTCATATATATTATATATAAAATATTTTAAGAGTTGTTAAAAATGTTCCAAGGTTATCAAGATTATTATTTTAGATAGAGAATTTTAATCGCCAAATCTTTCTATTTTATGATGATTTCATCTGAAATATTTTACCAGTAAAATTTAAAAGAGAAATATTTAATTTAATTGCATTCAATTAAAGTTCACCTTTTGTCATTTGAATAGAGTATGAACAATTTGGAATATTTTTTTATTATATTGTTTCTTGAAACGAATATTTTTGTGATTTTAATTAATATTTTTGGCAAAGGCGTAAAAGATATAAAATTAAGAATACTTTCGCGTTCTAGTTTGTTGACCCAGGATCTAATGAATAGGCCTCAAGTTCGATTTGAGTTTGCGATTTTAATTTTTCTTTTTCATTATTGTGATGCGGAAAGTGAAAAGGGACCTCACAAATTGAATTATTGATCCCAGGATTCGCAGGGACTTTGCAGCGGAGATTAAATAAAAAAATATTTTATTTTATTTCTATTTCCCGACGTTTCGGTTGCCAATCACGACCAACATCAGGGCCTATGATCATAACATTTATTAAAAAAATTGATATTAAATATAAGAGACCTCCGAGCAATAAGTAAATGTTAATATTTTTGTACATATCAAAGTAAAAAGAAATTGTATTTAATTGCAATGAATATTAAAATACCTAAGATCGTGTATAATTGACAATATTTGTAAGTACATCTGATATTTCTCGAATTTGTATTCTTAATGTAATTTAATATCAATTTTTTAAATAAATGTTATGATCATAGGCTCTGATGAAGGTCGTGATTGGCGACCGAAACGTCGACAAATAGAAAATTAAATAAAAGATTTTTTTATTTAATCTCCTGGCTGCAAAGTCCCTGCGAATCCTGAGTAAATTTCCCCAGCTATTGAATTATTGATATTTGATTGTAGAGGATAATTTCCTGAACGTTTTAAGACCAAAACTCAAAAACTAAAAAATATTACAACCTAAAAAAGTTATAGATATAAAAAAAAAACGGGATTTTGAGCAAAACGCATTTAAACACAATGAAGAACTATTTAAATCGATTATTTTGTAATATTTATCGGATTCTCATCACTAAAATTACCGAATAAACCTGTATAGGAAATATTGAAGAATCGTATTCAATCGAAACCCAGA
>JAKCPI010021165.1:0-16455 GCA_023213315.1 Euborellia annulipes
TCATGAGTGTTGGACAATGAACTCCAAATAAACAAGAAAATTCATCATTGGTCATTTTTGTCCTCATTTTACAAAAAGTAGAAAAAATTAAAAAAAAAAAAAAAACTCTTATTTTATATACTTTTTCTAAATGTCCTATAATTATGGTTTCAAAGGTCAAAGGTTCCGTTCCCGTCTCAGGCGAAAATTTACTAGTATTCCGAATTGATAATGAGTTGGATACCAATCTCAATTGAAATAACTACGGCCGGGGTCTAAATGGCCTCAGATGCCGAAAAAAAGACCTTAAACAAATAAAAAAAAAAAAAAAGTTATATAAGCCTAATTAATTTCTTTTTTATGACCTTGAAACGAATGCATTTTAATAAATACAAGTGTGTATTTAAATTATAAATAATTCATTGATAATTGAAATGTTTTTTTTTTTTTTTTTTTTTAATAAAATAGAATAATCACATTTTCTTAATTTATTACATAATATTCAGATTAGATGAAATTTATTACATTTCCGGCAGTAAATTTTATCGTCTTCTTTGTCGTTGGTGACAGTAAAATAAGTATTATGTCTTCTTATTCCTCTTCCTTACAAAGGAAAAAGATTTCTTAAATCTACTGTATTTGAGACTAATCTACATATTTTCTTTTTGTTGGTATTGATATATTAATTAAATAGGGGAAATGAAAATGAAAATCTTTTTTTTTTAAACATTTTACAATATTTTACACACACTTTCTTAAGGTGTGCGTCTCTGGTGCTGATTTTGAGAGGTTCCAGCGGCCACAATTTTGAGACTATCCACCTCAAATATTTTTTTTAATTAAAGCTATTTAAAATACCTACAACTTATAGAAGAAGCCTTTTTTTTTTATTTTCGAAAAAAAAAATAAATAAATAAAAAATTACATTAATCACATTAAATAAAAGATATTTTTAAAATCTGGTGGGACTGTCGCACAGCACACAACTTTCTCTTAACTTCGGTAGTCGTAAGTTGAGTACTGTGCTTTTCACACCAGATTTTTCGTGTCGACATATATTTAGTTTCAGAAAATCGAAAAAACCTGAAAAAATACATCAATAAATTACTTGTATTCTTTGGCTAATTTTGATCAAAAGCTTATTATCATTCCGATTGAAATTCAAAAATCTATTATTTTTTAGATGCTCTTTAAAATGTATATTCTCAATTTGCCATTGAAATCTTCTGAAGACCACTTTACTCTTATACTCCATAGGAAAGATAGGAGAAATGGTTGCCATGGTAAAAAATATAAATATTTTTCTGTTTATAAATTTTATATCTTGAAATTCGAATGTACCTTCTTACTGTCGGAAACTAATCATATCTCGACACAAAAAATCTTGTGTGACAAGCACAGTACACAACTTTCTCTTCTCGAAGGGTAAGAGAAAGTTGTGTGCTGTGCGACCAGTTACACCATGATTTTTTAAAAAGCATTATTTTAATATAGACCATCTGATAAAAAAAAAATATTATTTTAAAAATGGAGAAAGATTTATTCGATATTTCGTAATTCTGGTTGATTTATATGTAAATTCATTCGCTTCTTTCCCAAATGAAAATGAATTTCCCGTGGGTCGTCAGGTAGGCTCAATCACACTTTGAAACAGGTCATTACCTAATCGTAAGACCCTCCTATTTTATCTCTCTGCAGGCTGGATTCCTCTGCCTTTCTCTGAATCTCTCGGATGAAACAACTTCAATCGAAATAAACATTCCTAATAACCATATACAGTATAAGCCTCGATTCATAACCTATAGATAGTAGATAATCTAAGTGTCGCTTTAAAGTCAAAATGTACAGTGCAATTAGATCTAAACCCCAACATCCGAAAAAGTTCCCCTTCAACGCCAAATTGTCCAACTCCTCCCCATAGAATGTAATAAAAACTAACACTCTTTTGAGCGTCTGGTTATTGCGGGAATTGGGGAAATAATGGTTTTTCGGAATATATATAAAAGTGCGTCGAAATCTCGGGTGGGTAACCCCTAGGTGTTGAACGTTCCCCCGTAGCCATCGGTATAATATAATTTAAAAATAAATATATACACAATTTATACTCCTAAATGCCATCAATAGCCGAGAGGGCAAAATTAAAAACAAAATCTCTCTAATGGCTATCTATTTATTCAAAAAATCTGGTGTGACTGGCGCACAGCACACAACTTTCTCTTACCTTCGGTAATCGAAAGTTGTGTACTGTGCTTGTCACACCAGATTTTTTGTGTCGACATATATTTAGTTCCCGACAGTAGGGAACATTTGAATTCAGATGTAAAATTTATAAGTATGGGAAAATATTTATATTTTGTTACCATGGCAACCATTTCTCCTATCTTCCCTATGAAATACAAGAGTAAAGTGGTCTTCAGAAGATTTCAATCGCAAAATGAGAATATACATTTTAAAGAGCATCTAAAAAATAATTGATTTTTGAATTTAAAAAAAATCGTTGGAGCAAATTTTGAGAAAATCGAAAAAAACTGAAAAAGTACATCAGTAAAGTACTAGTAATCTTTGGCCGATTTTGATTAAAAGCTTATTTTTCCGGTCCCGGGGGTGGTTAAGTTAAATATAGAATTTCAACCTCGTAGCTCAATTCCTTCATGCTTAAAATTGAACACACACACCCACCCACCCACCACACAGACAGACCATGTCGCGAAAACCACTTTTTTGGATTCAGTGAACCTCAAAACGTGAAGATCCATCAAAATCTCGACATCGAATTTTTGACATGAATCCATTACTTTCTCTCTATATATATATTACATATATACATAGTAAGAGAAAGTAAAAATTAGTTAAAAAATCTTGATTGTGGTAATTTGTATAAGAAACAACGTTATTGTCACACATTCTATGACCTTATTCAGGTAAATATGCATACAAAATGAGTGACCGAAACGTTGTTTCTCATATAAATAAAACAGTTTATACGTAATAAATAATTTTTATTTATTAACAACAACAACTGAGAAAGCTTTAATTAACTCTTAAATTTTTAAATTTTAACATTGTCAACAATGTAATTTGTTGATTTTAATTAAGATCAACCCTTTGCTTGTTCTCTATCAATAACTCTGTGTGTTTATTAGCTATTAATTTAAATTGATATTTGGTTAGGGAATTGCTTTTGATCAATCGAGATTAGATGTCATATTGATAGTATGAGGAGAGTAGTGATATATTATGAGTACTTTGAGAGAGAGAGAGAGAGAGAGAGAGAGAGAGAGCAATTCAATGTCATGGACAAGGAAGAAGCCAAGGCCGTCTGCATTACGATATTGAATTTAAAAGTTGACCTATTCGCCGCCAGAAAGCGCTAGCTTATCAAACTTTGCAAACTGTTCAAGAGCCAAATGGGAATGCGGAGAAAAAGAAGAATTTGATTATTAACTAATCTCATATATTATCAATAATAATGCAAAGAGATTAAAAAAAACTTTTTTGCTTTTAATCAATCTTAATTTTAATTAATGTTAATTCAGAAATAAATGAGTTAATAGGGATTGATTGTCTCTTTTTCTTTGACATATATAACTAAATAAAAGAATTTAGTATTTTAATTCCTTTGACGGCCCTTGTTTCTCTTGGCAAAAGACTAAACCAACGCCTAATTGCATCTTACACCTTAATTCAAAACAAATTCCGCTCTCCATTCCTTGGAATAATTTTCTCTTTATAGCTTTCATTTATGTTTATTTATTCTAACTAGCTATACCTTATCTAACCTAAATTCAGCCTTGATTCTAGTTTTTCGCCCTTACTCCTATAACTTAATATTAGGCAAATAATATAATAAAAAAACTTTAAAAAAAAAAATGCTTTTATTTAAATTGAACTAAAAAAAGAGAAATAATTTAATTGTTCTATATAATAAGCGAGTGCGGTACTGTGGTCCAGTAGTAGGGCATGTTGAGCGTAAATCGACAGACCCGTGGTGCGACTCCCGGCGGTACCTATATTTTTCGCTTATTTAAATTAATAAATACTTGGTTATATGTTTTTCATAATTACTTCATGGACCAACACATGATATATACATAGGCGCCGGAACTGGGGGGGGGGCAAGGGTACATTGCCCCCCTGGCATCCTACAGAGGGGGGGGCAGAGGGGAGCAAAATTTCTTCTTTTATTTCATTTATTTTTAAAAATGATATATTTTTACTTTTGAAAAATAAAATCTTCTAAATTAAAAAAATATAAAAGAGTAAGAAATTCATTTTTTTCCAAATTTTTTCCAAAAATTTTTGATAAAATCACTAGCAAATTTTTTAAAATTTTAATTTTATTAAAATTGTGATTTTATTTAAAATTTTTAAAGTTTTATAGTAGATTTGTTTTTGTTTTATACTATTTGAACATATTAAATTATTTTAATTTTCTAAAAAAAATTTTTTGCCCCCCCCCCCCCCCCCCCCCCCGATTCAAATTCGTTCCGGCGCCCCTGGATATATATAATTCTTTATTTAATTGTTCTTGTTAAAATTGTTGAATATTTATGACTTAAAATAAAAATCGTGGGGTGCACATTGATAGCTTAAGGAATTGTATATGCTTAGAGCCTCGGAATCACTTTGAAGCGCCCCACGCTTTTATTTTAAGTCATAATTATTCAACAATTTTAACAATAACAATTGAATTATTTCTCTCTTTTTAGTTCAATTTAAATAAAATCATTTTTTTTTTAAAGTTTTTTTATTATATTTTTATTTTAAACTTTTTAGTCTTTTAACCAATGAAGTAGTTTTAGTCTTTTTACTTTCTTGTATAGAGAACACGATTGCTTAAAAACCAAAGCAGCTAGATGGATGGGAATTTGGTATATGCTTCTTACACTAAAATTGTAGATTTCTATCAACTTTTGGAGTAAATACCTGGAAGTAGTACTTTATCTAATAAGTTTTTTTCAGAAATTTCGAAATTTTCAATTTCTATTATGATAAAATACTCAATTTTAAAAAGTTTTTATTCTTTGACATTTTTTCAAAAACTGAATAGTTTTTGAAATAATCAACGAAGAAAACGACATTTTTAGTAAATTTTGGAAAGAAAAAAAAAATAAAAAAAAAAATACAGGTGTCATTAAAAAACATGTAAATATACACAAATGAATTTGTATAATATTATTTTCGCATATATATATATACATGAATGCGTGTATGTTTAAGTAAAATCGTTTGGTAGGTATTCTTAAAACAAAATTGTGCAACAAGGATTTGATTTAAATAAATAATTGTTTAAAAAAAATTGAAAAATTTTATTATTTTTTTTATTTTAATAATTTTTATCTTAGACGTCCGCGGCCCAGTTTCAATCAGCCCGCGGCCCACGGGTTGTGAACCGCTGCTCTATACATATGTATTAACCTATATAGAGGTAAGAGAAAGAAAAATCTATATTTATAATAGCGGAATGTCCGTATGTCCGTCTGTCACCAACTTCCCGTAATTTTGCCGTCTTATAGAGGACGTTATGGAGAGTCCAGGAAAAAGACTCGGGTCCGCAATTTCTCAAAAGAGCAGACGCAACAAATTCTAGAATTTTCCAATTGGATAGCATTGAGTTGATTGTCTTGCCTTATGAAAAATTAAAGCCAATTAATTAACTAATTAAATCTCACTAAGGAAAAATAATAAAAATTTTTATAAGTATAATTAAATTTTTCTTTTTTTTTTTTTCTTTAGGGAGCCGAATTGAATAAAGACAGACAACAGCCTTGCAAGCAAATGCTGTTCATAATTACAAGGCATCGCCGGCAAGTGCTGCCTCTGGTGTCCATTCTCTAAACCCTTTTTACTTTCTCTTTTATAAAATGAAATTAAACTTTAATTTAATCAAATAAATTTCATAAAATTAGTATAAATATCACGGAGGGGACAACCTAAAGGGGGAGGGGAGGGGGCCTAAAAGGCGTCCCCTCCTCGAAAAAGCAAAAATTGAAATATTCTGGTCTATAAGGTGGTCTTGAAAAGCATTAAAGTAGAAAGGGAGCGAAGGTAATGAGTGCGAGTGAGATGGTGAGAGTCGCTTAAAGATGCTGAGTCTCCGTTCTTGGTGCACATGCACCGGATTCCAAACAATGCGCGTGACGTCATCTTTTCTCAGAATCAATTACAGACAAAAATAAAAATAAAACTATTTGTTTTATTTTATTCATCAAATTAGAAGAAAAAAAACAAACAAATTAAATAATTTAAAAAAATGAATATGAAAAATTATTTTAATAAAGGAAATAGGCCTAAATACCTGATATATTCTAACTTTTGATTGATTATTGAGGTGGGATTTATTTGTTTTTCTTCCTGAGACGGGTGTT
The DNA here is from genome assembly GCA_023213315.1 of Euborellia annulipes. NCBI lineage: Eukaryota > Metazoa > Arthropoda > Insecta > Dermaptera > Anisolabididae > Euborellia > Euborellia annulipes. The sequence continues at coordinate 6,348 of JAKCPI010021165.1, forward strand.
AAAGTTAATTGTATTTTCAATTTATATTTCGGCCTCTAAGATCATACACTTTTTGGAAATAAATAAAATAGCTTCCAGCAGGTGAGAGACTCAACACTCAGCGGGCAAAGGCGTACCGAGGCAGTTGGGGGCCTGGGGCGGCACCAGAAGAAGGGGCCTTTATACATTTTGTACCAGAGTTGTAAGCTTCTATTGAATTTTTTTTTGGGGGGGGTACTCATCTTTAAATATCCCTGAACCCCACGGGGTCAGAGGGGTCAGAGCCTTTCAAAGAGAAATTTTTATTAAATTTTTTTTTTTATGAAAGTTTTTCCGTTTTTACTTGAGGCCTGAGGGCCCCGGGGCCTCTCAAAGAGAAATTTTCATTTAATTTTTTTTTTTTTTTTTTTTAATCTAAATTTTCCCGTTTTTACTTGAGCCCTGAGGGCCCCGGGGCCTCTCAAAGAGAAATTTTCATTAATTTTTTTTTTAACTAAATTTTGTCGTTTTTATTTGAGCCCCGAGGGCCCCGGGCCTCTCAAAGAGAAATTTTCATTACATTTTTTTTTATAAATATTTGGGGACCTATGCCGGCTCGGGGCCTGAGGCGGACCGCCCCCCCCCTCGGCACGCCACTGTCAGCGGGTCACCTATCCACGGTCCAGCAGTTCTTAGCCTTGCTTAACCCGAATTTTCTCGATATTTTTCTGCCTTTTCTTAGAAGCTATTAAATTTAAAAAGTTTTTTTTATACTCAACAAATTAAAAAAAAAAAATCAAACAATTAAAAAAATTATTTTAATAATTACCTTTGATAACTAAAAATCTATTCAGTTTTTGAAAAAATGTCAAAGAATAAAAACTTTTTAAAATAGAATAATTTATCACTATATGATAAAAAAATTGAAAATTTCGAAATTTCTGAAAAAACTTATTAGGTAAAGTACTACTTCCAAGTGACGTATTTACTCCAAAGGTTGATAGAAATCTACAATTTGAGTGTAAGGAGCAGCATATTGTCCATCTATTCATCCATCATATTCATCCATCTAGCTGCTTTGGTTTTTAAGCAATCGTGTTCACACACACACACACCCAAACGTAATTCCAAAAGAATATACGTGAAAGTCTCGGGGAAGTCATTCTCCATATTTTATTATAGAGTATTAAAAAAAAGAAGGCAGGATGCATGAAATAAAGTACTACATTAGTTTGGTCAATTTTGCTAAAACCCGACTAATTCAAAAACCCTAAATATAATTTCCCCCCCCTCCCTTCGGGAGGGTTAAAAAAAAACTCAAATTTGGGTTTTAAAAAGTTTTTTTAAAATAATTTTAAAAAACTGAGGGAAAAAAGAGAATTTCCCAATTTCCTTCTTTTCCCCAAATAAAAAAAAACCAAAAAAAAACGAATGTGCACGCTATCTTAGTCAAAAGATGCAAGTTTTGCTAGCGTGCACTTACCTTTCAAAATGAAACGAACAGAATGGAGGGCAAAATGTATAAATTATACTGCAATGGCAAGCGAAACGAACAGACCTAATATATCTCTAATTAATATATCTTGTCACCTTAGTACAACTTTCTACAACTAGACAACTCGTATTTTTGAGAGTCATTCACTTATCCTAGTCAAAGACTTATCTACTTGTTGTAATCACGTCCTGCACGCTATATGGACCGTTTATTTTGAAAGTGATGTAAGTCCATTTTCAAAAAATAAATAAATAATAAATAAGATATCACATTTGTGCTTAATATAATGTAAATTTTTTATATGTAAATAGTTAGTGGTAAATTTCTTAAAAAATTCCCATGATTTGTACAGTTGGAATTTGGTCGGTAAAAGAAATTGAACATTCATTGATTATGAAAGTGGTGTAAGTCTAATTTTAGGTAAGTGCCTTAGCAGATGATTGTCTGTCATTAGCCACAGGATTGTTATTATGTAATAAATAGGGCTCGGATTTCGCCCTATTTGCCTTTTTTTGATTTATGGCTTAAAATTTAGGCCAATATGATATGTATACGTTTCATGAAATTCTGAATAAAATAAGAGGCATTTGTTAGTGCCTATAATGCCTATTTTGGCCGATTTTGGGTTTTAGTGCCTATTTCATCTATAAATGCCTTTTTTAGTGCCTATTTTAAGTTCAAATAGCCAATTTGGGCTTTTTTTTTGAAATTTCATAATAAATTCATTTTATATCACAAATCCGGAGAAAATTACAAAAAAAAAAATCAAACGAGATTCGAATACTAAAAAAAAAAGGTCGAACGAAAAACGGCGCCACAGTTGAGCTTCGCCCCCTCCGCCGAGTAATCTGGTGTGACTCGTCGCACAGCACACTATTTTTTTTTTAATTTCGGTAATTTAAAAGCGCATTCTGTACTTGTTTGCCAGAATATAAATACACATCAAATTTGTAAGTATTAATTTTAAAAATTTTACATTAAAAATAAATTATTTTTTCGAAAAAAAAAAAGGTATTTTTTCGAATCTCGGGGGGGGGGGTAATTACCTCCTTTACCCCCTCTCCCCCCTTGTTTCCGCCCTTGATAAAAAGTCAATTGATTCATAATTTCCATAGACTCTGTTTATTTTAAATGTTGACTGTATAAATCCTAAATAAATACAAAATTTATAAGAATTAGAATTTTTTTTTAATTTGTAAAAAGTTCCAAAGGGGAGATGTAAAAAAATAACTGATTTTTGAATTTTTATTAAAATCGTTGGAGCAAATTTTGAGAAAATCGAAAAAAATCTTAACTTTTTCCTATGAAATACAAGAGTAAAGTGGTCTTTAGAAGATTTAAACGGCAAAATCAGAATATACATTTTAAAGACCATCTAAAAAAAATAGGTGAATTATGAATTTAAAAAAAAAACCTAAAAAAATACATCAGTAAAGTAGCCTACTAGTACTTGGGGGGGGGGGGGGGTCTAACGTAAATATAAAATTTCAACCTCGTAGCGCTGAAAATCGATATGTAAATGTACATTCATTAGTACTTGCAAATTTTATTCAAGTAATCTCCAAAATACAAATTTAATGTAATTTAAAAAGTCTTTCTCATTTGATTCAAAACTTTACATTTGGTTATTAGCTAGCTTTTGCACTCATATCTTCCATTATAATGAGAGCGAAAGAGAAAGGAGATCGACTGCATGGCAACTGGTCAAGGTCAACGAGATCATAAAAGACGACAATCGAGGCTGGCGTGATCATCCAAAAATAGAAAGGCGCCCAGACGTCTGTGTCTGTGTCTGTCAATCTACTAAGCAACCTGAGAATATTAACTCTTAAAGATGATTGTTTAAATGTTCAAATTGGAAAGGTTCTTTTAAACAAAAGTTGTTCAGAATGTTAAATAAAACAATTTTGTTTATACAAATTATTTAAATAAAATTAATATGTCAAGGGTATATTTTGATTTTTCTATTTCCTTCATCAGAAAAGCAATAGAAATGATTAATGTTAAGCAAAGCCAAGCTGTACTGAATCTCGGAATGGATGACCTCCAAAGGGCAAGAGAATGAGAGAAGTGTAACCTCTAGAAGCCTCAAATTAAAATAATCTCACTTTAAAAGTCCCTAAAATAAATTCGAAAAGATCAAAGACGCAGTCTTTTCTCGTGTAACTAGTGCTCAAAAAAGCAACAAATTAAATCCACTCAGGCACACAATAAACAAAAAAAAAGCAAAACGTCACAAAGCCATAAATAAAATGAAAGAGACTAAATTTTATTTTTTTATTACCTAATAAAATTTGAACTTGGCCTAGTTTTAATGAAAAGATCATTCACCTCTAGATTTTTATAAAAAAAAAAATCAAGTAAAGGGATTATTCTACACCTAATGAATTTAAATAAATAATTTTAGTTTTAAAATTTTTTATCATTATTTATCATCTTTACGAGATCATGCAAGTGACGTTTTGATTTGTCCACACACACACACAGAGAAACACACACAGACCAATTTGCAGGACCCACTTTTTTTGACTCAGGGGACCTCAAAACATGAATTTTTGACATGATCGAAATACTTTCTCTCTATATATATTTCATATATAGGGTAAGAGAAAGTAAAAACAATGCTTTCATTTCGGCCTGTTCCCAACCGAGGAAGTTCTTTTTTAAAAATAATCTTAGTTTTTTTAGACAAGGGGCCGAAACGTCAGCCTGATACGACACTAATAAAATAAATTGGGCTTATAAGAATCTTTAAGTTTTTTTTTTTTTTTTTTTTTTTTTTTGTATCCGCCTCTACAATATTTATTTTTTTCGCTAATTTCCAAAAATATAAATAGAGTCATTATTTTTTCACCTTTCCCACTTTGACTGTCTAAAGCAGATTTTCCTTTTTTATTTTATTATTTATTTATTTAAATTACATTGTTCTCTCCCTAAGGTGGAATGCTGCCTCTTTTATTTGCCACTCTATACAATTTCTTGCTTGTGCAATGATTTATTATTTACTATTAACATTATTACTGAAACATTTATTAAATTGAAAAGTTTTTTTTTTTTTAAACATAAATGATGATAAATACTCATTTTCTTTTTGTATATCAAATTATATATAATAAATTATCTCTTTAAAATTTTACAAATATATAGGATCATTAAATATTCATTTTAAAGTTGTGGAAAAATAAATTATTTTCCAGAAGAACGTCCAAAATGAGATAATTAAATCATTAATTGGCTTCATCAATTCTTCTTCTTCTGCATAATTCCCTCTTAAAAAAAAAAAAAAAGTTAAATACTCGAATTCCGGTTGATGATTGTGAGGCTTATTCTCTGAATGTTTCTAATTTAAGATAACATCTTGAAATTTTCTTGTAGTGATTTCTTAATGAATTCTTCATCAAGATTTTTTTAAATTTTTAATTCTAAAACAGTTTTATTCTTTCTTCTTTTTTTTTTTTAAAGAAGACTTACTGGAACATTTTCCCCGAGAAAGAGAGAAATCACAACTTTATTTAATATTTATGTTTTTTAAAAGAATCCCTTCTTTATTTCAAGCGGAATTAATAATGTAATTTAATTTAAGTGGAAAAAGAAATCTTAAATCACGTTTTTTTTTTTTTACATTCATCCATTTTCTAAAGAAGAATAATTAATTTATGTTTTCGTAATATCTTGAATAGCACAAACTCGTCTATTTATCTATCTTTTGGATCCTTATAAATTACTAACTTGTTTTTTAAGTTATCATTGACTACTTAATAAATTGTTCATTTTGAAAAATGGATTTTTTTTTACAACTATTCGATTGCTCAAAGATACTTCTGATATACTGGGTATTTTGAAGTCAAAATGGATTATAATTAAAATGGGTTTCGATCAGCGATTGTTTTTACATATTTTATTTGAATCATCCGTCCTAAATAGTCTACAATATTTAGTTTATAAAATGTATTATTAAAATAAGATATAAACGAAATTAGGGCAAAGTTTATCTATAATTTTGCGATAAATAAACAGACATTGAAACTGTAAATTAATGTAATAATTAAAGTTAAATTATCTAGTAAATAATTACTTAAACTGATAAGAATATGAATTAGGCAAAATAATTCAACTTGATAACATAACATAAATAGGAGGTAGCTAGCAGTGGCAAATTTAAAAATCTAGTGTGACTGGTCTCACAGCACACAACTTTCTCTTACCTTTGGTAAAATGAAGTTGTGTGCTGGTCACACCAAAATGTAAAATGTATCATTTTGCCATTGAAAACTTGAACACCACTTTACTTTTGTTCTTCTTAGGAAAGATGTGCTGGTCACACCAAAATGTAAAATGTATCATTTTGCCATTGAAAACTTTTGAACACCACTTTACTTTTGTTCTTCTTAGGAAAGATAGGAGAAATGGTTGCCATGGTAACAAATTATTTTCCCATACTTATAAATTTTAAATCTTTAAATTCGAATGTACTGTACTGTCGGAAAGTAAGCATATGTTAACACAAAAAATCTGGTGTGACAAGCACCCTTCGGCAAGAGAAAGTTGTGTGCTGTGCGACCAGTCATATCAGATTTTTTTTATTTCTGCTTGAAAATGATCCTCTACTTAGAAAAGTAATTAAATATTAAAACCCAATGGATTGTAAATGCCATTTTCTTTTATGTTTTTGTTCTATTCTATATATGTTTTCATACTGAATTATGTTTTTCTCTTTGTTCCAGGTAATTGCATTCTTCATTCTTCTCTAATTTCAATTTTTGGTGAGTCCTTTTAATTTTTTCTTACCTCTATTTATATAATCAGCTTCAAGTAAATGAAGTGAGAAATTTTTTTTTTTTTAATTCAAGATTGATAAAATTTATGACCAATATCTTCCAAGTGGTGGCATGGACCACTTAACTTCTGCTTCCTGCCACTTGATTCCCACCCTTTTTTAGGCCTCTTGTTTTGATCTGTTTTGACATCTTTTGCTTTTAAACTAAAGATTCAATTTAAAGATAAAACACAAAATAAAAAATTAACTTTAATATATGAATCAATTTAATTTTAATCAAAGAGATAGGCCTATATAAAATTTTTCTTTTTTGAAAAGTTGGCAGTCAGTCAAGAAATTTTTTAGCGTAGGTGTTTTTATCGTTTGTCTTATCATCATCAGGACATAAGATCATGAGAGAAAAATCTTTCGTTCCTGAGTATTGGCATTTTAAGCCATTCCTTCTTCAATTATATTTACAATTTTTCGATACCAGTTATTGTTAAAGTGTTAACTTATATTAGAAAAAGAAAAAATCGTTGAAAATGAGGGAATAATTCAAATTCAACTCTCGTCTTATAAATGGACAATGTTATGCACGAAGTAACCAAGCGTAATTAATCTAAAACTCAGATAAAGGCCATTACATTTGCACAATTGTAAACAAATCCAATGGCAATGACTTTGTTTTATACAAAAAAAAAAGTGAACAGAGTAATTGTTGCGATTTAAATAAAAAAAAGTAGATCTTCTTTTTCCCTACAAGATGTCGGTATTACCTCAATTTCGATTAGGGTCAGACTGAAACAAGATTTTCAGCTGAAACCGATACCGAATTTCAGCTTTAATTTTAGTTTCGGCCGAAACCGAAACTTGTTATAAACTTAACTCTTAAAGTTTCCTATACAAAATTCATATCATTTTACCTTTTTTTTTTCTTTTTTTTTTCTTTTTAGTAACTTTGATTTTCCCTGGTGACTCAAATAATCACTCCATTTTTCCCTCTTACAAAAATCATTTGACCTTTTTTTTAAGTGCGAATCTCATTCGACGTTTTTTTTTTTTTTTAGTTTACTAGTCATCTTTTCAAACTCAGGTTTCGGCTGGTTTTTGGCCGAAACCGAAACTTCGGTCGGTTCCAAATTTCGATCATAATGGCGCTTGGTTCCTTCATGCATAACATAAGCTTAAAACTTTCATGAGAATAACACTGAGATGAGTGAGTTCCCATTTCCTTCTTCAATATTATTTGTACTATGATTATATAGGTCTATCAGGAATTTAGGAATATTACTGTTCGGAATAAATCTTGCAAATAATATATTTATTGAAATAAAAAATAAAATATAGATCTATTCCGAATCGCAATATTCCTATTCTCACTATCTTTTGTCATGAGAATTTCCTTGAACATTTATAATACATGTAAGTGCAATGAAAGATATTGCTTTTGGAAAATTAACCTCATCAAAAAACATTATAAAAAATTACTTTTTTTATATTTAAAAAATCCTAAGTCAAATAATATTATATTTTGAGAAAAATGGCTCCTAATATCAAGCATTGAGAAAAGTATAAAATATCGGTAATAGATGACTATCATCTTCACAATAATAGGGCTTAATATAATCGTCGTAATTTTCTCTTCCCCTCGGGGATGATCATTGCTCTCTAAATTGCTGTTGAGCATGTTCCACGTAACCTTCCTCAATTAGTGGTGGCGGGATCTCGGTGACAGGGCCGCCCAGGTGCTAGTGAGGAATGTGGCTGGCTGTCATCAGTTGCCAGCGTCTTGTTGACTAAGGGACAAGGGCAGGGACCTCTCGAGAGTAACGTAAACAATGCCTCAGTCTAGCTTATCTTCTTCTAGTCGTTTGCTTAAATTCATTGTCATTGTAATACGTTAATATATTACACATATCAAGAATTTACTTGAACATCGCCTTCATAACAAGTTATATACTAATTATATTTCCTTCTTTCAAACACATGCTTTAAAATTTTATACTTTATATATTTCAACATTTTTACTTTTTTTTTTTTTTTTTTTTATTTAAAATATAATACAATCTCATTTTTCTTTTTATTAGCTTAATTCAATTTACTCTTTTTTATTCATACTTATTTTTGATATGAATAATAAAATGAATTAAGTTTATACGAGGGTTGGACGAGGTTACGCCCAAAGAATAGTCGTTTATTCTTGTTTTTCTTTATAAAATAGAAAATAAAGTCGTTTTCCGTTCATTTGAACATACACATGTTTTTCGTTTCATTTAATTTAATATTGTACTATAAATTATTTAACAACAATCGTTTAATAAATCATTTTACGAGTATAATAATATAAAAGTTAACAAATAGCGTGTAGGTTCTAAACGAGCGATTCCCAACCTGGGATATGCTGCCTTCTAGCGATTTCTGTAGACTTTAAGTATTGATTGGCCTTTATCATATTAATAATATATGGAAAAGGAATTGTAAAACAAATTTGAATAAATGGCAGTAATTTGTAGTATCGGTGTAGTTCCATAGGCCTACCTCAAATGTATGCATTTCTGCAAAGGTCTCCGGACCTTGAATTCTCTGATTGATTCTGGCCTATTCATTTGTTGCCCGGCTATTTAAATGTATGTTTTTATAAAACTTTAAACGCCTTTTCTCGAATTGTTGAATTTTGGTCTTTCGCCACTATGATTCTCAGCAGGTGATAGTATTTTATCAATAAAGTCGATATTTGAATTTTTTGGCTTCTTCCTTGATCGAAACTCATTATTTATATGATCTGATTTAAAACTTAAAATTTTTAATAAAAAAAAGCATATTAATCACATTAGTAAATAATAAACTTATTAACTTTTGATCTAGTGAATCATTAAACTTTAGTGTGTGACTCAATCAAAATATTATAATATTATTATTATTATTTTTTTTTTTTATTATTATTAAAATGACTTAAATTAGATTTAATGGAGGCACGAAATATGTTCATGATTGATGATTTTTTTTTTTAAGTAAACCTTCCTTCAAAACTTTTTGCATATGATGATAAAATTGGCCTAGATAGACGACATTCCCTCTTATCGAATGATTTATTTCTCTCCTTTTTCTTTATAGCCTATATTTGTCTCTGTCCGTCGGTCTCTTGTCTTCTCGTTCTATTCTATTTTACGAACTTTATTGGCCTTTGATAAAATGCAAATAAGAACAAATTGGATTGGCTAATAGAAGGAGCGATAAAAAGAGGAGAGAGACCGAGTATATAAACATGATAATGAAAATTAAATTAAACTTTGCAGAAATGAATTTTTTTTATATTATTTTTGAATTTTTATGTATTTTGTATATCATTTCATCCCGGAGAGGGTGTGAAAAACTGGTATGAAAAACTTCTACCACGCTGATGTAGAAAGGAAAATTTTTTTTACGAATTTATTATGATTAAACATATTTAGAAAAATTGAAATTTTTCCTTTTTTTTTCTTCTCTACATTCTTGGTAAAAAAAATTTATTTTGGAAAAATTTAAACCTATAACGTTTTATCTAGAGCCAACGATTACCACTTATTCTTCATTTAGAATGATAACCGTTGGCTCTAGATGAAACTATAAGTTTAAATTTATTTTCAAAAATAAATTTAAAAATCTAATTGAAAATTTATTTAAACTTATAATGTTTCATCTAGAGCCAACGGCTACTATTCATTCTTCATTCAAGAATGATAACCGTTGGCTCTAGATGAAGCTGATATAAGATAAATTTATTTTCAAAAATAAATTTTTTTCACCATGGATGTAGAGAAGAAAAAAAAGCAAAATTCAAATTTTTCAAATAAGTTTAATCGTAATAAATTCTTAAAAAAAAATTTCCCCTTCCTACATCAGCGTTTTTCATACCA